>CACKRE030004887.1:33972-55095 GCA_902602495.3 Ectocarpus sp. CCAP 1310/34 | reverse complement strand
GGGGGGGGGGGGGGGGGGGGGGGGGGGGGGGGGGGGGGGGGGGGCGCCGTGGTTGACGGAACACGCCTCTCACCAATCCTCTGGAACACGGTTTAACCGTTTCATCACGACGGGGAGGGCTGACGCTCATTCGTGTGTCTACCGAGGCTCTTGAGGGTATTTTGCTGATTCCTAAAAGTTCGTGCTGTTATCGCCGGCGTTTACAAATCGGCGTAGACTTGGGGGGGGGGCTCCGGGGATATCAACCCCTATGGTCCTGTGGTGAGATGCGCGCTCGGACCAAAACGCAACACTCTAGCGGGAAAGAAACCTTTGAAGTTCATCTACCATACAAACGTCGTCAAAGTATTTCCGAGCTACCACTCAGGCTTGATTGTTTCAAACAACTTTGTTCGATCAGTTTAACCTGGCAGGCTGCAAGATTACCACGCACCTCCTCCGAAAAAACCCTTTGCAGAAAAGACGACTCGGGCGAGCTGTGAGCAATCAGCGCGAGGAGTAGCTGCGCACCCGGACACAATCAGGCGAGAGTACGACCGACGCGGTGACGCGGTGGATAGCGGGGGAAGGCGAACCACGAAGAAAAAGAGCCATGTGTGACGAAAAAAGGATCAGAACAAATGAACCTGGAGACATGTGACTCGAGGTTCCACTCGTGAAACCACATCACACGCAGAGACACTGCAGCAAGACACTTATACCGGCAACGAAACGAAAACGATAAACCTCAACAGACAACTTCCCTCGCCACATACACACCAAGACTGGCGTATTTTCATTAGTCAGCTGGTGGGCGGTCGATGCTAATAAGAAAATACACACACACACACACACACACACACACACACGACGGCACCCCCCTCCAAGACAAACCTCTGACAAATGCAAGTGCATGTCCGAGCTTTCTCCGCGCTCCTCCCGCTTCTCCTGCCCCCCCTCCGCCTCCCCGCCACCATCACCCCCTGCCCCCCCTTCCCCTTCCGCCTTTGCTTCCCTGTGAACTCCTTCTCCTTCTCCTTCTCCTTCTCCTTTTGGTTGTCGGTTGAACTCCGCCAGAAGGGTCTTGAGGATCTCGGGGTCATCGGACCAGTTGCACCAGAGGGAGGCAGGGGGCCCCCCATCATCTTCCGAGCCGCCGACCCCCCTCCTGTCTCCCATAAGCGCCGTTGCGTCGATGTCTTCGCTCCAGTTGACACGGTAGACAGCAGTCAACAGGGGAGGGACAAAGGGAGCGGGGGTTCGTTGGTCCCATTGGGTGCGCGGCAAGGTAATGGCGTGTCTCTAGCGTTGGTTTCGCGAAAGTGGCGGGGGCAAAAGATACTCGTACACCTGGTCCCATTGCACTGGGCTGCTGTACTGGCAGAACTGGCAGGTTGCGTTCGTCGACTGGGGCGATCGGAAATAAAGAGGACATTCGGTTCTATGCGTTGACTGCACGCGCGTTGCCACGGGATGGTCCACTCCCGGGAGTCCACGTTGGCCTGAACTCGGTCCTCGAATCGCTTCAAAACCGTCCTAATACACGCTGGACAGACGTCAGTCTCATGACAAAATACCTGTAAAAAACAACAAACAAAAACCGTTCTACAAGCGTCCTATCATGCAATAGTCATCCACGCTGCCAATCTGATCGCAAAAAGCAAGTGCCGTTGTAGGTATTTTGTCTCACCTTGAAGGGCAGCGTACTTGGGCAGGAGCAGCAGCTTGGCCACCTGCATGACCGAGTAGTTTCCGAGGTGGCGCACCATCCTGCGGAACAGATCGAGCCCCCGCTCGTTGACGAAAGCAGTCGTGGCCCCACACCTATGCTTCAGCAGCACCGTCAGCACCTTGTACCGTTCGAAGTCCAGTCCCACCATCGACACGTATGATACGTACGTGGAGAGAGGCAGGTTAGTGAGATTGTTCGTCTTCCAGTCCAAAGAAGACAATGGGATGACAACAAACAGGACAAATCTCCTCGCAGCGTGTGACAGGACGATAAAACATCAGTGACAGAACGACACAGCATTAGTGACAGAATGTCTCTCTTGCTAGCATCCACCGCGCTACCCAGCTGACCAACGCAAAGACGCCAGTCTTGTAGCGAAAACAAAACGGACAACGCCTCTTCCAAAGGTCGTCACCAGGGGTCCCGTCAGAGTGGGTCACGAGGGAATGTGTGCAAGCGCAGCAGCGCGACCCGAAATTCGTCTGTCGACATCCATCTGCCCTCCCAGAAGCGGCCATCTCAACCCCCTCACGACAACGCGCACCCTGATTACAGGAAAAACGGCAGATGAACCGACCACTAGAGCGGCATGGAGACAACACGAAAGACACCAAACACAAAGGCCAGGATGAACAGGACACTAGAACGGCAGCCAACATCTCCGACACTGCTTTATCCCGTCGCGTACTGTGTCTGCGGCTCGCCTTTTCCAAGTACCCTGCTCGGTGAGAGTCGATGTCCCCCTCTCCGTCCAGTATGGAGAAGAGCTTGCGGAGGGGGCAATCATCTCCGCCGCCCACACCGTCGAAGGCGATTGCCTTTAGGATCTCGGGCACCTCGCAGCAGATGATCTCGCACGACATGTAAGGGAACCTGTCGAGGAAATACACAGAGATACGCACAGCAAACGAAACCGCTGTGAACAACCGGTCTACGACAGCGTTTGATAGACCCCCCCCATCCAGGGAAATAGGTCGGTTGCCCCGGCTCCCTTCGCAGGGGGAGGTGGACGTGCTCCAGTACCCAGCGTTTCCGCCCAGTCCTTTCCCTGTTCCCTGTATGATTCCCCTCGACATTGTCCCCTATCGTGAGGTGACTCACTTGAAGACACGGTTGTCCGGCGCGCCCTCTGGCGGGGGGTCTGCAAGATACGACATCATGTCCCGCACGCTTGACTCCTTGCTAAGACTGATGGCGACCAAGGAGCAGAGAGGAGAGGGAGACATACACGAAGAGCGACACAGAGACAGAGCGAAATGGAAGCGTGTAGGGGTGTAGGGGTGGGGGAGTGGGGGGGAAGAGACGCGTGAAGAAGATGGGTCAGGGCATCACCTCGCAATCGCCGGATACGAAAAAGACCTACTATGGAGAGCAGGACACGCTCCCATCTACTGCTCACAACCACCGATGCTGCCGCTACTGTATACGTGCCCTCCTTTTTCCTCTGCCACCACCCACTGCTGTCCTACGGCCGTACCAAGGCATTGAAACTTTTAGTTGAGCGCAGCTAGGGATTTCTACCTCCAGCAAGTACACCAAACCTGAGACCACAACACACAAAAAAAAAGCAGTGACGATCTAGCTACTACCCTCCTCCTGTCAGTCTCACAAGTCGACGAGCTTGATGTTAAGGCTCTTGACCTCCTGCAGGACCTCGTCCTGAGCGAGAATCTCCTCCAGCGTAAAGGAGTCTTTGTCGAGGATGTCATTGATGGGACTGGTACCACCCACCATACATACATCGCGGGTCCGTTTGAGGCACAGGGTTGGGGAACGGAGAAGCCGGAAGGGCATGCGGGTTCAGTTGTTTGGCTAGGATTCGCGGGTCAGGTTGAGGCAAAGGGCTGGGCAACGGATAAGGTAGAAGGGCATGTGGGTTCGGTTACGTGGTGGGACTAGCGGAAAGGTGTGCCGCAGCACGTAAAAGTGTGGATATATATGTTAGTGATGGCTCCGGAAAGCTGCCACGGCACAACACGCCAACTTCTTGCCCTCGCCGCGGCTGTGCCTCCCAAGCCAAGCGAACCTCGCGATTTTCATGTATAGATCGTTTATCGACTTCAACGACCATCCATGCATTCGTTGGAAACAAACAACGAGCAACCGGGGCTGCTGCCGGTGGTCGACGTTGACGACGATTGAGCTGCAAACGGGCGCGGCAACATAGGAGACGGGTACGTGGCCTCGATAGACACCAAAACACACATAGTAGACACTGTTAGCCTCGCGAAGGCACAAATCACCACAATCTCCAACACCCTCATCTGTGCTGGAGTATACGTGGGAAAGGAAGGAAGGATAAGGATTCAACGTCAAGAACAGCAGAATTGCGGGGATACGGTAAGTGGTGCAGAGATGGCATCCCCCCTAGACCCGGTTTCAAAGCTCGATTGCTCCACAACCAAGATTTTCTGTACCGTGCCGTATACCGTACCGTATACCGTACCGTGGTATTCTGTAAAAGGCGGAGAGATGGCACCCCCCCTAGACTGACTTTCAAGCTCGGCTGCTCCACAACCAAGTGGGTGCGGAAAGAGTCAGATACATCGACGGAAAGCCGTGGACGAGATGTTTCCAAAACCACCATTATTGGTGTTGGCACAATCTTGGTAGCGGAGCAATCGGGCTTCGACAATCGACCTAGGGGGGGGTGCTATCTCTCCGCCTCTTCCGGTGCTTGGACGAGAGAGAGATCTACGACAATAGGTTGCCACCCAAAACGGCACTCTCCCGAATGTTGAGGAGCGGGAGTTGATACTGTAGACGAAGTCGCACCAACTCGTGTCCGAAACGACGGAGGACAAACACGGACGGCGCTTGGAGAGAGTGAAGGACAGGTGTGAGGGCATGGTGGCCCTCCGTCTTGCAGTACACCGGTTACAAGATTCTTCAAAAACTCAAAGACTGCTGTAGTGCATCAAATCCCACAAACGTCTGTAAAAAAATCAGCTACAGCAGTAGAGCAAACGTCGTCGGCGGAGATATCTACTGTGATCATGAACTGCTGCTGCAAGCATGTTCGGCTGCGCAAGGATTGAGTAGGCATGAAAGGAAAATGTAAGGTAAGGTAGTGGTATGCAGCAAGAACACAGGACATGTCAGAGTATGCATACAAACGAGACACTTGTTGTGTGGCACGCAACAACATGAACTACTTCGAACTCATGTAGTTTGTGAAGTAGTAGCGCGACCACGGCATATTAAGTGGTAATAGTAGAGTAGGGTTGCATGATGGAACCCCTGAGATTGGAACCAAAACGCCAAGTTGCGGACAATGTAGATGCAACATACCAACATTCTGTGCACCACATCCGAACGCATTTCTGTCATGACAAACGCATCTCCATGTGTCTTATTTTTAGCATCGACCGCGCTAACCGGCTGACCAACGAAAAGACGTCAGTCTCAGTGCGGTTGAAAACACAAAACACTTCTATCTGCCATGAACTGGGACCCCGTGAGGGGGCAACATGGTGTTTGTGTATGCGTGTGTGCGTTCATGACTATTAATACCACTGAGAGGTTGGCCGGATAAATATTTCGGTGGAAGCGTTGGTGCTCCCGAGTGTAGTTAGTCTACACGCGTGCATGGTATCGAACAACACTCTGGACGAAGAACCCGCCGTACCTTCAGGGAGTACTCGTCCCTCATTAGGAACAAAGCGAAGTACATACCAGAGCAGAGGAAAGATACATACGGGAACACGCTCCGCAACTGCACAACGCAGCAGTAATCGATGCTCTCAAAAGACCTCTTGTTCGTTTTGAAGATCCACAGACTCTTTGTGCCACGGGTATGTACACCAGTTTTGAGACGCCCACCCCCATTTAACAGTAGATAGAGGCCAACGCAACCCGAACAGAGGGAGAGAACACATAAGCACTACAATACCTCGGGCATCCCATTGCCCATGTGGACGCGCCAGTGACACCTGACACGGCCGCTCCGAAACTACGCAAGAGGCTCTATAATAGACTGCATAGTATTGCAGCAGCAGCATCCAAGCTCTGCGTCTACTCTCACAAGGTTCTTCACCACGTGCTTACTTACGTAGTCTACACTCCCAGATCAAGGGAACATGTAACTGTCAGATGGAATTTTCCACTTTAACAGCAACCCAGAGACCAAAACAGATTGCCGCCCGCCCGCACGAAGTGTAACGTACTCGTCACGCACTCGTAGCGGCCGTAGATCTGCGAGCTTGGACTAGAATTTGGAGATCCGCAGCCCGGCCAGGCATAACCACTTGCCGACAGGTCTCTTGCTGCTGTACCTTATTTTTCGCTTCAGGACCAGCAATAATGTGTACTAGGTACGTTTCTCTCGGAAGCGAAAGCACACGTCGTTCCTCACCTCACGAAGGCGAAGCCTGCGCTGGACCATATGTCTCCTCCTCCACTGAAATTAAACAACGACATCGCGCTGGCGTTGTGATGCACAAAGCCCTTCCTTCGCGAGTGAAGGGCAGCAGCACCTGTTGTTGCTGGCAGCAGCCGAAGAAGCGAAATAAAATCTCGGATGGATCGATTTTTTCTTTCCTCTCGCACGGAACCAAATTCCAACCTGCTCCCCTAACCCTTTCGCGTGCAAACCGTCGGGATTCGGGCAACGAGTTATGCAGTCGAACACTATCACTCTGCCCGCAACCCTCTCAAAGTTGGCGTCCGGCACGACAGTGATGTCGCTCTGGTTTCGCAGAAGTTTCGGCGGGAGCGGAGGGCTCGCAGAAGAAAATATGATGCACCCCTCCGCAATTGATTTACCTTTTGCGTCACCTCCCAACAGGTCCCGACAAGCTGGCTACCACGCTGCCTACACCAGCACGCCTGCTCCGCACTCACGACAAGAGCCACAACAGAGTACCAATAGAACAAGGTAGTAGAGAGGAGGTCAAGTTCTGGAGAGCCGCGGTGAAGACGTACAGCCATGGCCCAGTTTCTCATCAAAATCGTGAACCACTTCGCCAGCGAAATCATCACCAAGCGCTTGGCCAACTCGCGAGCTTTCCAGCAGTTCGCCATGAGAACGCACTTGAAGGTACGGGGGTGTGCGGCGAGAGGGAGGAGGAGACACTGCATAGGAGGAGAGAAAAAGAGCCGGTATTCGTCAACACATAGCTCCAATATTATCTGTTGTTGTTTGTTCTTTGACGGGGGACTATCGCGGGGCATCGCATTTTCTTCGTCACTGAAACCGCCCGCAACTTTTGGTGTCAGCAGCACGCTACAATACGCGCCGTGAGTTGGTTGGGAAACGCAGGCAGCGATCCGCCACGTAGAAACCTGTGGACACCCTAGTGGCCGTGCCGCCGCCGCCACCGCCGCGTTTGCATGGCACACAGCAGTTGACAAAATTCCCTTTTTCTGGTGTGTGTCTGAGAGGTTGCTAAGCGGAGTGAAAAAGGCAGTCCACCTCCGAATTCTGCGCCAGTAGACTTGCGTCGACTGGTGATCAATCGCAGGCACCCGGTATGTACTTTACTCCCAAGACCCAATAGCGTTTGTTTTTTGATGATGTAGTGCAGTTTTGCTACTGCTGCAGCATCAGGTAGAGAACCTAATAATTCAGTTCACGGGCGCGATCAACGTCTGCAAAGATGTGTTTGAATCATAGTTGTTCTCATGGCTTCCCGTGCAAGTAAGTTCCTTCGCATCAGCCCCTGGCGGCGGGTGTCTCTTTTTACTCTGCGAGTTTGGGGGTTAATCCCATTTGTACGGCAGTACTGCTGTCCCTCTATCCATTTTCGAGCGCATTTGTCGCATCAGAACACGAGTTCCGTCGACGCGGGATAATCGACGATTCTCTGACCCCAGACACTTTGCGTGTAGCCGAGATACCAGGCCGTTTCCTTGAGGCCCCTAGTCGTTGTTTCTGCGCGGTGCTCGCCGTAAGTTTGTAGTGTGGCTGAGGACGGAGGCTGAAAGGCAAGTGCCTGCACTTCCCCACAACACCGCTGCTGTATGTGAAGAAACGCCGGTCAGAGCCCAACTCGTGAACTGAAGTGAACCTACGTTTGCTCAACAAAGGTGTTTGCGATAGGATCGCCTCCAACAAAGCAGTGTCTTGTCAGCGTGGAAAGCCCAGTCTTGCCCCCCCTCCCCCTTCTTCTTCTCGAAGGTGAAAGAAGAAAACATGAGCAACATGACCCATGCCAAACCACCCCCTCCCCGCCCCGCCCATCCCAACATTGAAAACCGCCAAGGTTGAGCAAACGAAGAAGATGGCGGATAACCCCGAGGAGGCGGCGAAGCTCATCCGCGGGGCAGGGGAAAAGGTGAAGGCGGAGGCTGACTCGGTGGCGTCAAGCTTCGAGCGTTTCAAGGCAGCGCTGAAGGAGGAGGTTGCACAAGGAGGCGGGGGTGCTAGCAGTAATAGCGGCACGTCATCTTATGCGGGGAGCGTGCCAAAAAACGGCTCAAGATCGGATGACATTGCTGCGCGCGTACAACGGCGGCGGAGGAGATGATGGGGCCTGGGCTGCAGGGGAGACTGCGTTTCGAAGGCGCTTCTTCGGTTCAATAGATTATGATATTCGTACACATGGATTCGTTTTCGTACGCACGGGGGACCCGTCGATGATAACGATGGTATCTACCCTCGTGAAACAAGGCAACACTACCGTGCGGAACCTCCGTGGTATCGAGACGAGTTGGAGCCGGGATACAGCAGTGGCTACGTTGTCTTCGTCACTCAGTTATTGACAAAGGCGGATAAGAAACGTCGCCTTATCCCTGTCTTCAACGCATGGGTAGCACGTTGTCGACCGTGGCGGACAAGCGTCGGCAATGGCCATTCCGCGCGGCGTAGTAGTGGATGCGCTCGGACCCCAAGAAATGAACGCGGCAAGCTGGTGTGTTCCTGTGTGGTGATGTAAAGAGGTGGAACACTCTGTTGCTTTCACCAGGATTTTTTTTGTGCGATATCTCGCCCCCTGCACTGGGACGGAAGGAGAGCCCCGCAGCTGGTTCAGTGTTGTTTCCGCCTGTTACGCGTGCATGCGTCGTTCGTGAGAAGACTGACTCCCTTAGCGTGTTTTGGTAGAAGCAGGCTTGGTTTATCCTTCAGAGGATGTTGGTCCTTTGGATCTCACGGTTGTGCACATAGACCTTGGATGAGGAGAGACTTCCGGCGATATGTAACAGAGAGAAATGCAAGAGGTAGCGCGCAGTTTTTTGCTCGACCAAAAACCATGCGGCGTTGCTGCTTTCTGTGCACTTGTCGGCGGAACACCCAGCTTGCATTGGGAAAGAAGCACTTCAATGGTAGGCAAATCGCATTGGCGCTGGCCTCGATAGAATGCTACCCAGCATTGTCTTATGTGCCAAGAATAGACTGGCAGTTGGATTTGTTGAAATAGAAACGTTTCTCTTCACCGGAAAGACGGGAGGTTCGCCCGCTTTCTCTTGCCGGGAATAGATGCTTTTTGGGCGTTGGCCTCTGCTTCCCGTGATGCGCCAACTCACGAACTGCTGTGCTTTGTTTTTGTTTCAAGCGTCATCGGTTCTTAATCGTTGTTGCTGTAGTTTCTGTACACATTCGCTATCCGTACATTTGGGGGTGTCGAGAGACAGGAGGAGGAGGATTGGAGGAGCAGTCCGTGCGTGTTTGTAGTGTAAGCCTGTTGTACTTCGACTTTTGGTGTCCTCTTTCTAATACGCCGGTATATGGCGATCCTCTTCATGAAGGGTACAATCTCCCCGACGTCTGCAGAGGACGGCTCCCTCTTTTGTCTTGGCGCCGGGGTTTGCACAGGCCGCAAAAAACTTGATTCGTCCGGGGCCCTGCTGGCCTTGGCAGCAAAGCGAGCAAATATCATCGAACAAGACATGGCGGTATACCGGGGTCTCGAACTTTGATTCACGGGTACCCGCAATTTTGCTTGACTGCTAATGGTCGACAAGAAGCGGCCTCGTCCTTTCTCGGCCCCAACGCTCCGCATCGTGCGCCTCAGAACCAGGCCACATCTGTAGCACTAGCCTAGGTACTTTTTCCGCTACTTGCTTGTTGACGCCGAGGCAGTGCAACAGCAGTAAGGTAGCTCATGTTCTGCAGGAGGTACAAGTGAGCCGTGCGCCCTCCAATTGTGTGGACAATCGCACCGTCATGATACGCTGCAAAGGCGGGATGGTATTCAGCTGAATATGACCAACGTGACTTTCCGCTGTCAGGTGCGGTGTTCGTGTGGTTGTGTGAATGTGCCGCGCACGAAGAGGTGTAGTCTCATGGACAAGTAGAAAACCGCGCCGTCCGCTCCAACTAGGAGACTAGACAGCCGATAGTCCACGCAACCTTTTTTTAGAAAAAAACAAAATTGAGTGCATTGTTCTCGTCCTCCCGACTCCACCGGCTATTACCCCAACACAGTGTCTGTAAGCCCCCTCCCCACAACAAACGCCGTTCTCCGCCTAATTTCACACACGGCATGCACGTATCAACTGTTCCAGGTAGCGCTAGGCACAGAGGGTGTTCTTGTGTCGACTTCAACGCTGCCGAAGCCAACGCGATCAACTTACACAGCCATAATCCACGCTCCCGGTCGCCATTCAACAGCCCCATCCCCGTCTCGCCCCCATTCTTAGGCCACCGTGTAAGGAGCTCGACGGGATAGTATTAAGCCTTGAAGCAACAGGCGAGTGGTCGAAGAACAAGCCTGACGCAATCGCTACCGGCTTTGAAGGGTTTTCAAACAAGTCTAGTAGAAGCCTGTGTTGTTGTCGGGCATTTCGAGCTTCCGGGCGTAACGTCCTCATCGTCATCCGAAATTCCTTAAGAGTCTATGGTACAGCAGTCACCGCGCCGGCCTAAGCCCCCTTCTGGGCACGATTGGCCGCTCCAACGACACTCAACACTACAGCAGCGCCTGCCAAATACACGTGCGGGGCCTCTCCTTGTTCCCTGTAAGTTTGCGTGTTGACAACTCTCGGCAGTTACCGCGTGTTTGCCCGAAATCCTTCCTTCCCTCACGCGTGCGCCCGAGATAGCGCTGATCCGATTCGACCCACGCCAACCCGACGCTCTAATCGAGTGAACGTCACAACGCGGTCAACCTACTTGCCGCCATCCCCCTGGTAGCAAAACATGTTCCTTTATACGCGGTAGTGGTAACCACTACCAGTGTTCCACAGAACAGGAAGGGAGAGGGAAAACATGCATCGCCAAAAGAAAGATTCGACACCACCTTCGATCGTGGCTCGCAAAGGTTACAATTGTAGCAATGTGGTATGCAGAGCATGCTTTATCTCTGCCTTCAAAACCAACCCTTCTTTTTTGAAGTCACGACTCACGCGCCGTGAGAACTGTGCTGTCGGAGGGAAGAATGAAAGGAAATCGTCCGCTACCTCATACAACTCAGTTTAATTGATCTCTTCATCGCACAGGCCGCCTACAACAATAATTTTAAGCCTGCGTGGCCCGTGCGCCGTAAAATTTACTGATCCCCGCCTCCTGAACCGAAACAAAAAACCACGAGTTTTTTTGTGAGCTGACAGAAGGACATGCCAAAACATAAACAACCAGGACCTGCACTCCTTCAAACAACCCACTTAAAAAACAGCCGAAAACCGAACGATTGGTTCACGTCTCTGCCGCGAGCCCCGCGGACAGGGTCTTGTTCGGGGTGATGAGCGACGGGTGCTTGAAGATGCCGTGGGCTCGCTCCAAGTGGTCGCTGAGCAGCGTGGCCATGGGGAAGCTCATCGGGCACTGAGTGCAAACGAATGGGTGGTCTTTCTTGCCGGTCTTGTCCGGCCGGCAGCCGGTGCTGTTGGAGGGAGAAAACAGGGAAATCGAGCGCCGGGACCAAGCACACAAGTGTTGTGAGGGAGGGAGGGAGAGTGGCGGCGGAGCGGTTGGGAGTGTTAGCGGATGCAACACGAGAGGTACAACTGGTCGATCCCTTTTAGTTACTCCCGGTTAACCCGTGCTTGATGTAGGCCATGCGCACGGGGTGTGCAGGGGAAACGAGCGGGGGAGGCACGGTCAGTAAAGAGTAACGATTGCAAGCTCCCAGGAGAGCAAGGGCGGAGGCACTGGCCACGAGAATCGTGGTTTGTCACCACTAATGCTGCTGCTGTTGCTGTACGCAGCCAAAGCATCTGTGCATACTTTACTATTTACCGACCCATAGACCCTCTGTCAGCAACAGGTGACGTTTCTGTTAGGAAGGCGTGCCCATTAGATACTCAGTCGGCACTTACGGTAGTCGAGCGGAAAGGCTTTCCACTAGACTACTCGAGCGCTGACTAAGTATAACGGGTAAGTCTTACTACCAGATTCCTACTGTCGGCTCCTGATAACAAACGACACACGCGCGCTACAAACACGCCTCTCTAGAAACATCACCAACCTGAAGTTGTCGCAGACATCGTTTCCCTCTGGCGCGAGCTTCCTCAGCCGCGTCTGGGCCCCGTCGAACTGTTCGCGATCCATCCGGATATTCGTCCGTCGGTCGCTGCGAAGGATGTTCACCAGCGCAGCGCTGTTCGGCCGCGCAGCCCGTGCCGCCGCCGCTTTAGCCCTCCCGTCCGCCCCCGCTGCTCTCCCGTCTGCCGTGGTGGCGTCACGGCCACTGCTGCCGGCGATCGGGTTGTTGCCATTGATGGCCGCCGCTGTCTTCTTGATATAGGAGAAGATGCCGGTCTTCTCCTTTGGGCCGCTCGATTTGGGTGGATCCTCGTCCGAGTCAACGGCCAATTCTTGCAGCAGCCTGTCCCTTTCTCTGTCCTTTTCTCGTTCCCTCTCTCTCTCCTTGGTTTTCTCCCTTTCCCGATCCCTCTCCCGGCCCCTCTCCCTCTCCCGTTCCTTCTCTCTCGCGCGCGCCCGGTCCCTCTCCCGTGTGTCGGCTTCCTTTCCGTAGTTCACCCCGCTATCCCTGCTGCCCGCAGCGGCCCCTCCTCGAGGATCCCTTCTGCTGCTCGCCCTTTCTCTCTCCACTTCTCGCTCCCGCTGCCAATCCTTGTCGATTGCAAGAGAACCTCTACCTCCAGCTGCCCCTACCGCCAAGTTGCCGTAGCTGATGCCACCAGATCCTCCTCCTCTAGCACCTGCCTCCCTGCGGCGGTGCCGGCTGTCTTCAGCGTATCGGTCACGCTCGCGGTCTCTTCTCTTCCTACTGCTATCACCTCCGTCTCGTCTTCTACTGCCCGATGTTCTGCCACCACTGCTACTGCGCCGTCCACTGCCGCCACCGCTGCGGTGCGATCTCTCTGGGCTCTGGCGTCTCGTTGAGGTCCTCTCTCTCTTTCTGGACGGGTTATGTTCCAGCACCACCTCTCCCTCCTCTCCCTCCTCCTCCTCCTCATCCTCCTCCTTGTCCGAGCCTGCGGATTCAGGGTCGGCCCGCCGGCGGCGATACTGCTTCTTCATGCTGCCCACCCTGGAGTTCTCTTCGTGAATTGCAGAGATGAAGAGACTGAAAGAGAGCAGCACCACAGTTAAAGCTGCTGCGTAACAAGGATGTAACACTGCTCCCGAGCTCGCGTCGAGGTCTAGCGGTCAGGAACAGGGGCTCGTCAGCTGTAGGATGTAGTTCTGACCGGGTACCTATGTACGGCTATTCGCGGTCCCCCCCGCAGCAGCCTTTTGGAGCTTGGAGCCTTCCCTTCGCGTGCTACTCGTACGTGTACCAGGTACGCTCCACGCCAAACAAATCCACGCCCGGGAATCATCCCACCTGATTTCACACACCCATCATTGCTGCTCTGCTGAGACCCGGAATTTTTGAGGAAGGCTGACCAGGGATCAAGTATAGCAATTCTCTGCCACCCAGGTTCTTTTTGGAAAAGGCAAGGATGGCGTCAGCAGCATTCGCATGTTGCCTGCTGAGCTGCTTTGCCTCGAGGCTGGCGCCACCATCGCATCACGATAACGCCTGTGCCCGCCGCTCACTACGGCCAACAGCGCTGCACTACGCCCGCCACGAATGGTCCGCTCCAACTCTGTCGAAGCCGCTACCAACGAGTCCAAGGTGGAGCAGCAGCAGCAGCAGCAGCAGCAGCAGCGGCAGCAAGATTGTCCATGCCTGTTTGGCCAACGGCAGCGGGGACGGCAGCACGCGGTTGGGCTACGGCCGACGACGCCGGGATTCAACGCGCTTGATGGGCCTCCGCAAGCCACGCGGTCCAGACGGTTCTCGTAGCAGCGGCGAAAATCCAGACCCAGAAGAGGAGGACAATGAGGGCGGGTCTATGAGGGAGAGGATGGTGTCATACGCGATGCCGGCGTCCAAGCGGAGACCCCCGGAGGAAGATGACATCTGGAGCAAGCACTCCGTCTTCGAGTTCAAAAGGTACGGCCGGCAGCTTTTTTTTTTGCTTGGTTTTTGCCGAGCGATGCTTCTCGTAGTTTTGTCCAACTCTGGCGCATTCGCTGTTGAGGGATACATGCACGCATAGGCTGATGACCATATTCATACACATGTAGGTTAATGACCGCACCGCCTATAGCTGTCATTCACAGGAAGCGGGGTATTCCAGTGGCGGGGTGTTTCGGTAGGTAAAGCTGTAAAGGACGATCGGACGAGATTGATGTCGAACAGTCCGGTATGGGCCACGAGTGACAAAAGCGCCACTTCCTTACATACTGCACAGGGCAGCAGGGAAATCGAGGGTTGGGGCTAGTTTACCCTTTGGTGCACAAGCTTGTCTTGAGTTCAGCAAGCGGCTTGCCACCGAACACTCTCCACCGTCCGTCGTCAGCACGCGCACAACTACTCCACAGGACACAACCTGTCTGTGTGACTGCTGTTCGGGTTGGCTACTGTCACCACCAGTCACTGGTCATGCCACCCTTTGATGACCGCGGTACGTGGCTTGCCTGCCCCAGGACAGACCGTCATGCAGTTTCGCCCCCTGTCAACCTGTTCACTTCCTGGTGTGAGCTACACCAGCGGGACTGAGACCGTTCGCGCAACTCTTGCTACATGCATCGTGCTCACCCCCCAACCAATCCTGCCGCCGCCTTCACCCCAGCCTGAACGACCCCGACACGAATGCTTGCGGCTACAAGGGCCTCAGCGGTCAACCGACCTCGTCTCCACGGAGGACCCGCTCCTCGCAAGCACCGGCTCCAGCACGACGTCTCACCTCCAGCCAACAACCGGGAGCCTTCTTCGATGGTGTCGCAGACCTGAAGGAAGCAGAGCGACCAACAGAAACGGACGCCACCTTTGATGCCGATTTTTTCGCGTTCAGGGAGAAGGACCTTCTCGCGAGCGTGAAACGGCGGCGTGAAATGGAGCGACGCCGGCGTAGCGCGGGTGGCGGTGCTGGGGGCGGCAAAGGGAGTGCGGTTAAGGTTGAGCTGGCGACGCAGCTGGGCCTGCCCGCGAGTTCCACTTACGACGAGGTCTGGAGCAATGCCTGCGTTTTCTGCGTGTCTTTGGCTTTTTTTTTGGGAGAGGAAGTTTGTGGGTGATATTAACCCTTTTGGGTCTACAGGCGTCCTGACAGATCATTGAATGGTCATTTGTTTGTAAATGATGGTGTTGTGGCATGACATGGAGTTGCCGCCCTGTATCCCTCCAAGCCAGGTGTTGGCGAGTCAATAGGAAGGTGTGTCTTGATTATTCGCGTCGACCGCGCTACCCGTTGACCAGTGAAAAGACGTTAGTGCCAGCGGGTAATAGCAAGGTCCCTGGAAACGGCCAAACTTGGAAAAATGCACGCTGCTCTAAATGCGAATGCCATCATGAACCTCTCCCCATATCCTTTCACAGAGACACACATCACTAGCTCCACATACATGCCCTCGCCCGAATCTAGAAAGCCAAAGCAAAGATAGGAGGACTGCGAAAAGGGCGCTTCGAGCCAAACCAGGCCAGGATATTGTGGTATGCTGCATATCCTCCAAATATGAAATTTGCACACTCCCAAGATCCAGGAGTCATCATGTCACCAGCTATACCACACAGCAGCAGAAGCAGCATAGACGAGTCCAACATACAGCAGAACTGTAGTAACACATTCACTATCATCATAGCCCCACAAATACCCTCGGCCGAACCTGGAGAGCCACTGATGCAAAGGTAAGTGTGTGCTGGTGTGCTTGCGTGTTTGTGGGAATTGTGGGAAAATCACAGGAGCTGTAGTAGTCTAAGCCGGCAGGGCTCACAGTGGGGAGGGGACAGAGAAGTAAAGTACAAGAACCAGCTATGGGTCTACAAGCCCTCTCACTGATCATTTGAACATACTGAAAATAGACTGGTTCAGGCGGCTTGACTGATCTTTTCGAGGTCTACAAGGCTAACCTGCCCTACCGGCCGCACCGCTACCACACATCAACCCTTCTATTACCCTGTCTGTGCCCACCGTCCGGTCGCGGGCAGCCCTCTTGGCCTATGGGTGGAGATAGCTGTTGCGTCTACAGAAGTACACTCATCTTCTCTCTGCTGTACTTTTGTCGCTCCCTCCGCACTCTCTCCTCCCTTTTATTTTGTTTGCCGCAAAAAAAATAAAGGACTGGACTCAACAGGGGTTCGCGGATGTATTTACGGTGGCTTTCCACCCCGAAATCCCCGGGTTTCCGGGATGGTCTGTTGGGCCTGATCGTTCCACTCCGAACAAGCAAGGCACCATCCGTAGCCTGTGATGCCGGGGGGCGGGTTGTTTCGCCCTGGTCAGATTCAGGCTTTTTTTGACGTTCTCAAGATTTGCTGGTGAAACGACGGTGGTATATATGCCGTGGGGCTTCACCTTTAGGGACAAGTTCACGGGGGAGTGATTGGAAGAAGGCGCTCGGCACACCCTAAACACACAAATTTTTATCCCGCTACAAAACTGTCGTCTTTTCATTAATCAGCCGGTTAGCGCGGTGCATGCAAATTAAGGAGCGCGAGTATTTCAGACGCATTCTAAAGGAGGAAGAGTCAGAAATTGGCATTTATTTTATTTGGCTAATTACGAAAACACGTCTCTTGTGGACAGAATCGCCCCACCACACGCCGCATATGTCGCCCAAACCCGCCCGCACACAAACACGCATGCCCACGCTCACACTTGCACGCATTGCGCACCGGCGGCCACACACCTTTGGTTGCCTCTTGTGCTTGGCAGCTTCGCACCGCCTACCGGGTGGAGATCAAGCGATGCCACCCGGATCTTGCTGGGGACAACGAGTTCCGAGTCAAGTTCCTCGAGCGAAAGTTCCAGAAGCTCCAGGGTTGCTGGGACATGTTCAACGCCGAGCGTACGGCCGATTCCACAGCTACCGCAGCGGAGACGGAAGGTTTCGCCAGTACCCAGGAGTGCCGGTCGCGGGCTAGAGCGAGCGCGAAGCGGGTGGATTGGGAGCGGCAGGCGGCAGCATCGGCAGCAGCGGCAGTGGCCGGGCGCAGCGGAAGGCCGGTCATGGACCCGGATCGGAAAGTTATGGACCCTGGGAACACCAGCTCTTGTTGATTTTTTGTCGTTGGTTGGCTGTGTGTGTGTGCTCAGCACAAGATGTGCTTAAAAGAGCAGCGGTGTGCGACGCTGGGGCGAACTCCATGCCTGGAAGCAGTGACTTTAGACTTCGGCATGTTGAACATGTCTTCCTCGAAGCATGTTAATTGTGAAATTGGAAACTAGTTTTTTATTGCGTGTTGGAGCTGCTACCGAGGTTGTATTTTCTTTTTGCTGTTTTATTGTCTGTGCTCGTTTCGAGAGGTGGTGCGAGACCAAGCATGAGCCTGTAGCAATAGCAACAGCAGCAGCAAAAGAATGGGTCTGTCGACGCTTGAGTCTGTCGGTGAAATGGACGGGTCATGAGGCCGAGCAGCCTTTTATTTATTGATGTCAAGGGTGAAGTTGTGGATGCTGGTACATGGGGTTAGCGAGTTCAAGACACGGGACACGCCCTGGTGTTTTGTTTTTGTCTTGTTTGGGCTCACGTAGCAGGGGTCGGCCTGCTGAGCGTTGTTGAAATGTTCATACATAGTTTGCTCTTCTTCTGTTTGGTCTTATCCGGCCGAATGTCATGGGTCGGGCGGACCCGAGTGGGCTAGTTTGGGGGCGGGTAATTTTTAATTTTTTGCCTACAGGAGTTCTTGTGATTGTGCATAAATCACTGCGGATACTCTCGCGCTCTTTGTGGCCTTTCGTTCGAATGATCCAGGGCCTGCGTAATGTCTACGGCAAGGGAATCGTGCCCGGTGTTAGCACTCACTCCCGAGTACTTCACACGAGGCGTGGCTGGAACTTTTTTGTTGAGCCCCCCCCCCGGTTTGTTCAAATTCAAGTTTTTTGCAGAATGCTAAACCCTGAGGAAAGATCTCCCGCCGAAGACGAAGATCTTCCGCCTAAGACAAATAAAGCAAAGAAGACTTCTTGTTGCGCAAGAGAGAGATGTGCATCTATTGCGGTTTTCCTTTTCCCGACACATATTTTCCCTCGGTTCCGTCTCTTGAGAAAAAACCAATTTTGACGTCATTCGTTGTTGGTGATCGCATCATCACCAAACTCAACATACTCAACCTTCTTGCGACATCCCACCGCCCTTCCTTTTCCCGTAGCACCGACACGGAACAAGGACAGACCAACACGCATCACTACTCTAGTGCACCACGTCACAACGCACGATGTGTTGTGTTTGACCCATGTGCTCTGGCGCCGAAATACACACCTTGCGGTGAGTGCGTTTTGAAGAATAAGCCGGGGTTACACCGTCGGAAAATCACACACAGGAACTTTTTCTGCTTTCTATTTTGTTAATGCCACAGGTCCTACGGTGCTTGCCTGGTAGTTTTTTCGCGAGAAGGGTTCAGTCATCCCTTTTCCCTCTTCAACCGTGAAGTCGTGCGAGTACCTAATAATTCAAGCATGATCGGAACGATTTCATCGAACGGGACCCGCGTTGTCTCTTTTCCTAGTCCCAGATTAAGGCTCAAAGCGCCACCTCCGCCACGCAGCACACTTTTCTCCACCGCAGGCACTCTCGAACACTATGTTCGTCTACTGTCAGCCCCCTCTCAAGGCAATAAAGCATACTCATTCCCGAAGACTCCGTCTACGGTGGTTGTGGTCGTGGCAGAAAGGGTTGGTACTACACCAGCAACTAAGCTTATTCACCGGGAGGATGCATACCCTATGTGAAAACAACGCCGCTGTTGTGGAGATGATCATCACAATCACAAAGGGTCACATCTCTTCAAAATCTGCTCAAGATGATTCTCTGTTGTTGGCGTCGGCCGACGAACAGACCATCTTTCACAACAACCACCCCGTGAAAAAAAAAAACCACCACTCATCGAAACCCCTGGAATTTCTCCTCCCGCCGTCTGCACCAGTGCACGCGTGACACGTCCGACTGACCGCTCTCAAACTGCGGCACACGCTCTCAACTCAACGCTCCCAAACTTTGAGCGCCCGGACTTTGGGACAATTTGCTCCGGTGCAAAACACCGCACGCCCCGGACTCAACCTTGCCATCCTCAAGAGGGCCTGCCGCTTCCAAGGAAACAAGACGAACGTACCGCGGGTGGCGGCGGCGGCGGTGGCGGTAAACACTGCCAAGTGTCCGCTCTACATCCACCCCCCTAGCTAGTGTTCCCTGCCACTAGGCTAATCGTTACCGCCACCACCCCAAAGTGTCGGTAACACCGCCAGTGAATGTAGCACCAATGACCATCCGGCCCTCCACGCAAACCTAAGCACTTTCCGCTTCGGCTAGGAAGCAATTCCTCCTTGTCGTTGGCAATGACGGCGGCCGTCGTAGCATATGATGTTGCTAAGGGTGAGGGTGCATCGCTGCCAGCATGAACGGGCAGCTGCTGCCCCTGATGCTTCCCCTGCTGCTACTGCTCTGCTGCTGCTGCTTTTGCTGCTGCTTATCCGCGGGTTCGCAACTCGTTGACGTTGCCCCCTCTGCCCTTCAAGTGTTTTGCAATTTGCCCACGGCTTTCGTTGCAGCCCGTGCTGTGGTCGAGGGTATTTCTTCAGTTGCCTGCTTCTTGGGAGAGGGAGCGAGCAAAACTGCGCCCTCACAAGCGGGGGCCTCCTCCGCTCCTGCTGCCTCTTCCTGCTCGCCTACTCTTTTCCCTGTTTTTGCCCCAGTATTCTTGCCGTTGTTGTCCGCTGGAATCGTGCGGCCCTTCGACGATGCCTCTGCTGCTTCTAGTGGTGATGCTAATGCCGTAGAGCTGTGTCCGCTATGACGACCAGTTGGCGGGCGCGGCTGCCGCTGTCCCGAGGTCTCTGCGCAGCTTTTCTTGTCGCTGGGTTGAGTCCGAGCTGCCCCCCTAATGTGCATCCCCCCTCGCGATCCCGCCTCCTTGGCCGGTGTACTCGAAGTCAGCCTTGCCGAGAGAAGAGTTGGGGTAAGGGACGGGATATGGCAATTTGGTGCGAAAAGAATAAGCCATTGTGCGGCCATATTTGCGCGACAGTATCTTCGGCTATCCATAAAAAGAAAGCTTCCGAAACCACTCTGGCTACTAATAAATTCGCTAAAAACAGGTTTCGAAATTACTCAAAGTCGTTTGCTGTACCACGAAAGGCGTGGTCAAGTCAAGCAGAACGACTCGTCGAACGTTTCCACCTGTCGCAAAGCAGTCCTGGGGAACCGAACGCGAAATACGTTCATTGCATCCACGAAAACAGCAACACTCCTCAAAACATAGACACCTACCTGTGCTTCTGGAGTATCTCCGCCGCCCGCCTCTTCGCTGCAGCATCCGCTTCCACCGAAACACCAAGGCCGCCACCCCCACTATTCAGCACCATCTTCCTAGGACGTTCTGTCACGCCCGGTTCGCGCTTCCCCGCAGCCCCGCCCTTGTGCTTCCTCCGCTCTTCGCCCGAAGCGGCACGCGCTTCGGATGCAGCGGTAGCCTTTCGGGCTGCTGCCGCCGCCCCTCGAAGAGTGGTAGGGGCTGGCCCCCAGCTGCTTTCCGGAGCCGTTCGCTCTGCTGGCACTTGCTGGGCGGAGGGCGCGTGGAAAAAGGGACACGCCCTGCCCTTGGTGCACAGCCCTCTGGCGTAGAACCGGCAAGGGGGAGCTCTGGCCTTGATAGCCGCCGCCGCCGCTGCTTCCGCCGCTGCCACCGCCGCAGCTGCGGCCGCCGCTGCTGCTGCTGGCGGCCGCGATTTTTTTGGCGGTTGTTGCCTGGAAGGAGCCGGTCGGACGACCGCTGCTGCTGCTGCTGCTGCTGCTTCTGCTGCCGCTGCTTCTGCTTCTGCTGCCGCTGCTGCTGCTGCTGCTGCTGACGGCCGAGAACTGTTTGGCGGTTGTTGGCTGGATGGAGAAGGTCGGACGAATGCTGCTGCTGTTGCTGCTGAGGCGGGCGGTGGGGCGGCGGCCAGAGCGGCGATTTCCGCAGCGGACGGGTGCCGGAGGTTGCACCTGCCGTCGCACGTGTACCCTGCCAGAGGCGTGGACAGCGAGGTGGCGGACGGAGCACGGGGGGGGGGGGGTACTCATAGTCGTGCATGCCGTAGTC
>CACKRE030004886.1:94558-105991 GCA_902602495.3 Ectocarpus sp. CCAP 1310/34 | reverse complement strand
GGGGGGGGGGGGGGGGGGAGTTCACGGCGTACCACTCAACTCCTTACGAGCGCCCAAATCTTCCAGTACCAAGTCGACACAACGATCCTCCTACCGAGGCCGCAGTCGTCTAACCAACCTTAAACCCTGCTAACCAACAAGCTCTAAACCGTTCTCACCAATTTCGAAGACGCATGTCCTCCGGGAAAACGTCCCTCGTACCCTTGGGCGGCTTAAGGTCTAGCTTTTCCACCGCGGCAGGAGACCCTCCCCGCGCCGCACCCCCCCGTTTCTCGGCATCCTGCAGCACTGCCGCGCTCGCTCTTCCTCCTCCTCCTCCTTCTGCTGCAGCCCCCGATGCTCGTGCTGCATGAGGTGCGGCAAATAAGAACAAAAAAAATGTTTTTAGTGCATTTGGTGTGAAGAAGTGATAGCTCTGAGGTAAGACAAAGGTAGGTAAGTTTGTTTTTGTTCTGTTGCTGCTTCTATCCTTCGTGTCTTGTGACGATCCATCCATCATTCGGGGGGTCACATCTTGGGATAAGGGTTTGGAGAGGTAGGTGGCAGGTGGCAGAGAAAGGCGCTCGTTTGTTCTTTGCAACCCCCCCCCTGTCTCGGGTGGAGTAAACCCATGGTACCTGGCTGAAGCAAGGAGAGACCCATGCATTTGAGACGGATTCATTGAAGCCCCTTGATTTGGTCGTGCATCAATAAATCTGCTTTGGCAAGGCGGGCGACGTCGAAGGACGGTGAAGTTGGGGCGGAGACTTCCATGGTGGCCGCTGCCTGCCGTGATTTTTTTGTTGTAGGAAAGTTAAAGTGTGTAAGGTGGTGAGCAGGATCTCACAAGAGGAACGGTAGCTTCCATCAGGGAATGTGCTCGAGGACGCACATTCCTCAGCAAGAGCGCTACTTAGATTACTCCGCCAAGCCTGTCGACCACACACAGCGCTCTGCCGATCCCTGCGAGGAGCAGCACGCAATCTGTTCGCTACATCCAGAGTCCAGAGTACCTCATGGGAAGAAAGAGTCTCCCGGTTTCGTGTACATCTAGTATGTTTGGACCACACAAGAAGCCCTCGACATTCAGGGCTTGAGCACACCCCAAGTAAGCCAAGCTTCCGGCAGGCGCCGACGACATGTCTGCGCGTCCTGCAAAGACTGCGACGCATCGCCTTTGAGGAACTCTGTGTGCTGCGTCCATATGTATTGCATAGATACACGCACAAGCACGAGTTACCACACCAACCGTTATTCAAAACTCGACTACTCCAAAGCAGACACAGAGGCGGTGCCGAAATGACGGTATTGGAACCGTCTCGAAAGCTTTCCGACATCGTGTCTCATAATGTGTGTACCCTATTCGTCGTGGAGTAAGTGAGCTTTGAAACTCGGTCCAGGTGGTGTGGTATCTTGTGTCATGTCACCTTCGGTACGAGAGCCGGCGCCGGTGTTTGCATGCAGACAGGCAACGCACCTTCCTGCGGTGTTCAGCAGAGAAGCAAACTGGTGTGGACGCAGGCAATCTACCTTGCTCTACCTACGGCAAGGAAACAGTTGCGAGTTATACTACTGCATGTTGATGATATACCCACTGACTACATGCACGCACGCGTCCCCGGGCAACCGCACCACGTACCTTCACTTCCGGACTCCGCGCTGCACGCACTTGACCTTCGACTGGGCGACCCCCTTCCCCACGAAGAGATGGCAGCTCGGTCAACCGAAGGGCCTGGTTCTCCCGCTGAAAAGGCTCGAAGTCGCGTGGTCGATGAAGCAGGGGCTGCTGTAGTAGCCCCTCTCGTTGACGCTGCTGCTGAGTGAACTCTCACGGCTGTGGAGGCAGAAGGCACGAACGCGCGAACGACCGTGGCCGCAGGGCCCAGGCTTCCCGAGGCGACGGAGAGCAACATCTGTGCCTGCAAGCGCATGGTCGTCGCCACAAGAGCAGAGGGATTGATCAAAGCAAACCCTGGCTGGGTCAACCTAGTGCCCACTCAGCACTTGACACTTGACACCGCACGAGGTGAGGGTGGGTGTCGTGACTTGTGACTTGTGAGGCAAGTTCTCTGCTGGTAATTGCGCCGCTTGTATCGCCCCGAGCGGAGGTCCCGCCGCGTTCTCGCCTTCCCGTCCCCGCGTCCCCGCTGCTGTAGCCGCCCGCTCCGCGTGTGATCCTTTGCGAATCTGTGATAGAGAGCTCTTCTGATCACCAACCTCGAGAGTGGGACGCTACCGTCGAGATAAACTTGTGGGAGCCCGGCTGCGTTGCTGCTCTTGAGTCTGTATCGACCATTCCGAGGTATCCAACGTGCAGTGTTGGTCATCGCCTGTGGGTCGGCGGCATGTATAGGCGGCTCACTCTTGTTTCCGTCTTCCTTGTGCCTTACGCAGCTGACGCTGCTGATGCCACTGGAGCTTCAGGAGCGACGTCGACAGGTCTGGCTGCAAACTACGAGGTATCGGTGACTCAGAAAAGAGAGATGCCAGCTTGCCGTGGTTGAACGGGGGTCTCGTTGTATTGGTCTACTCGGCAACACTGGACATGCTGTCATGAACATCGACCCGTGCCCGCCCTCCCTGTGACGATCGTGCAGACTCTGTTCAAGTCCACCTGGAACGAGGACAACAACAAGCATGGCCTTCAGCATCTCGAGCACGTGAATGTTTGCATACCGAGGTGAGCAAAGGAGAGGGAAGGCGAATAGCCACTACTGTCTAACGTCGTCTGGGTAGCCTTTAAAGCGCATATGCATATGGTGAGCAATTGCGAAAGGAAGACATCCGGGGGGAAGAGGTTACATATTTGGGCGCGCAGAAGACTGGCTGGTGCTGGTGATGGACTCGAACGAGGTTGCGTCCAACTGGAGGGGTTAGGATTCGGTTAAGCAAGTTACAGCAAGGTGACGCCGAGGAGGCAAAAACTCCACGAACAATACGGAGTTCTGTAGCGCTGAAGCCCAGTTTGCAGATGGTCTCCAACTACAGGTGCATCGGCTCAAGTACCATGTAGAAGCCGAAATTAAACAGCTAGACCCTTCAACGGTGGACATGTACATCAAATAAATGGTTTGATTCCGGCTTCTTCAACCCCCCGCTTTCTTGGAAAGGAATGCATCCCGTGTAACTCGTGTTTAATCGTTTTTTCCTCTGTTCTCAGCCACGATCCCGCGAAACACCTGTACTACGACATCCTCGGGTTTGCACCGGACGCTCGGCGCGCGCACAATATCGGCAAAGGAAGCGGGACGATTTGGGCGAACATCGGCACGACCCAGATACATCTCCCGGAGGGTGAGGGGTATGCGAATCTCTCGTATCACGCGTGCACGCATTCTACGCGTACAGTACCTGTTATCGGGGACGTATCCACGTATCTTCTTGTAAGCGAGGTATCAAGGAGTTTTGGGTACTTTGGGGGTGATGGAGCAGTGGCGTGGAGTGCAGTGTCCGCACGATAACCTAGGGAAGAGATGCACAGAAAGCCTGTTGTAGACAGATTCTGAAGCCCGATAGGGATTCAGTTTTTGTCGCGGAAATTCTCAGACCTATTCGATTTTGAACCCATCAAAAAGTCATCCCACCAAAAAGTTACCTCACTCTCTGCATTTTCACTTGGTGTTAGATTCGGCGATCTCCGATCTCTTCTCTAAAAGCAAGTTGTTTTTCTTCGGTCGATATTTCTCGAGATTCCATCGACAGATTTTCGTGTGGGTTGGAAGAGATGTCCCTCCTGGCCCGTTCCGCCCCTCCTGCGAGTTTGGCGCTAGCGCTTGTGGCAGCTTGTGAGAACGCGTCTGATGTTGTAATAGCTTTTTTGAGCGCGCCGATAGGGGGGCGTTTTTGCTTTAGCAAGAAAAAATCTGTTCGGAGGGATCGTGATGTACATGTACGTACGTGAAAATACAACAAAAAATCGCACACAGGGGGGAATTTTCATTGATGGTGTCGGGTTTCTGGTGTCTGTGCGCCGATAAATACACACGAGATTGGAGCCCATTTCACCATGTAGGCACCGAAATGCAATCTACAACTTGTGCAACAAGTCTAATTTTACCCGAGCTACCCCAACTCCTACCCTTTCAATCCGTGTTCGGTGCGTCGAGATAGCACAGCACCTGTCTGTCCTGATACAGATCTAGGATTCACGCGTCCCCGCCTAAAAACCCAGGCAGGCGTGATATTTTTGGTTCCGCCGGTGTGCTCAGCAGCTATTGCTGCTGCTGCTGTGGCAACACACAAACTACACAGATACAGGGAACATGGACAAGGGGGGCGGAAGACACGCACACACCACCGGGAGAGCGAGGCGGGAGGGTGTGCCCTATGCCATATTGGTGCTAGCTGTCGGCGGAGGAGGCGAGAGGGGAGAAGAAGAAGCGTTGTGTTGTTGGTTTTGCGAGCGGCAGTGTTTTTGTTATCCGTCAGCGAGAGAGAGGACAAGAATCACCCACCAACACGCTGCTAGACACCACCGTTGATGATACACGTACTGCTGTCAACCTCTCTACTATACTTGTGTGCAAGGGCCTAGGGTGTCACCTGTGCCTTCCATGTGCTAGTTTGATCACAAATAACACGTTTGGAGTTGCCGGTAGATCAAAGCTCGAACCAGAGAGAGGAACAACAGAGTGTTTTTTTTTGCGCTATGTGCATAGCTCATGATATTACCCCCCCCTCTCTCTAGCTCATGATGGTGAATACCACCCCCACTCTCTGTGAATCACACTGGCGTCCCCCAACTCAACACTGCTGCTGTTTTATATGAACGAGCCAACAGTAGCAACAACGCAAGCCTACTGCAGGTCCTTTGTTCCACAAAAATATATTCCACCTTACCCTCTTGTATGTCTTCGTCGTAGATCTCCCCCGTGCGCGAGCAACCGAGCTACCCCTCCCTCACCATAACGCTCAGTTTTACCTCCACCGGTCGCAAGTCCCGCCGCACCCACAACGGGAAGAATGCACGTCAACGGTTTGTTCAGAATCATGCGCGAAAGTTGACGACTTTGGACAAAGCCCAGTCAACAATGGCCGAAAGATGCCTCAAGGTTTCGCCGATAACCACTGCTGCTGTGGGTGACAAGGCAAGGCAGTGCTCGAAGGCAGAGCACTTCTCACCAGCACTCAAGTAACCTCATCAGGATGTTATGTGTTCAAGATTTCTCTTTCTCTTTCCAGACTTACTATGGACCACAGCAGTAAGAAGTAGTCTGTGGACCACTCGCAGTAGTTAGAATATTCTATTGTCGCTTCCAGAATGATTGTTGTGCTGATTGTGACCTGTCACCATGTCAGGCGCATCATCTACTGTAGTGGCATGAAAGTCTCTTCGCAAAAGTTCAACATACATACGTGTGCATGAACCCGATAGACACATGAAATTTTCTCCTCTTGCCCCTAGTATACATGCCACATCTCGCAAGAGGTCAACCTCATCAGGATGTGCACCAACCAGCTTGCAGAACTACTGCTGTACTGCTGTAGTGAGCTTGCACAGGTTTTATTTTTGGTCTCCCAGACTGACAGGACCACAGAGTAGTCGGCACACAGTGGCATCGAATCTCTTTCCAGGGCGTGTCTTCCCTGCACTTTTCTGGACAGGATCTACGGTAGTACTACGTATTTGTACGGCATACATACGCGGCCAATGGCCAACCATGAGACTTCTGTAGAAACGCATTTCGACTGCCAACCATGGCGGGTGTACAGGTCATCCTTGACTTCCCGTCTGTCTTGTCGCACACACTCAAGACTGCAGGAATCATGTACGCCCGGCTTGTCGCCTTCGCGGCTCTCCTTTTCCTGTTTGCATTGAGTCCGGTTATGACGAGGAAGCCTCCTCACAAAGCACTGCCGGCACGAAAAAATGATGCGTCCACCCCAGCAACGACCCACTTCTTTGTGTCCGGAACGGACTTCGGCGGCAATCCTCTCCCTGACGACTCCGTTTTACCCCCGAGAGGTGGTACGCGTCAAGCCGGGCTAGCAGCTGCGCGGGCAAGTCTTTCCGTAATGAGTACGAACGAAACCGCCTCTGCGCGCGCCAACGCCCTCAACTTATCTCAGCAGAGGACGAACAAGAGAGCCAAGGACTCCAAAGAAGGATCTCACCGTGCCGGCGACGTCGTGCAAGGCACCACCACGACGACAGTTTAACGCTCCGTTCAACGCGCCACGAGGTGTTTCTTGTGTCTATATGCATATATATTTTCGTCTACTACAGTTTTGTATACGTAGAGTAGTACTTGCACGAAAAAGCAATATCTGAACTCCAAGTTTGCATTACAGTTCGACTGCGGTTGTATCTCGAATGGGTAGTCTGTGTTGTTTTTATGTTTCTTATGTCAGTACCCACCAATCACCGCCTCCCCGTGCTTTTTCTGCATTTCCTTGTTGTGTGATCGGACTGCATTTTTACGTTTATTTCGACTTCATTTTCCTCCTGTGAAATTGCCTCCTCGGTCTTAAGTCCGCTTTGCACTTGCGACCATATGTGATCTGCGCGCCTGGCCTTGCCGCGGTCACTCCCCTCGTCGCCGTCTTTTGAGTACTACTTGGTTGGCGTACGTATCAGGAGTTCGTGCTGCTTTCCTCGACCGGACGCACTGCATCGACCTCGACTAGTACCTAGTAGTCGTATCGTAGTCCTCGACTCCACCAGGTTTCTTTACCTGGGCAAACCCTGCCCGCCTTGCCCTATCTTCGCCTCCCGTTCTGTTTCTACTTGATTTCCTTGTCTGGAAGGACCGCAGTTCCCTCGTTTTTCGACTTCATTTTTTTGTGGTGTAATTGCACCCTTGGTCTTGAGTCCACTTTGCACTTGCTTCTATTTGAGTGATGTTACGAGGTTCACACGCGTAGCAATCACTGAAGACCCTGATGATGACTCGCTTATTGGTTGTTGTAGTCTATCTCTTGAAAATTCTAATACAGCAGCACACTTGCTGACTCCTGCTTCGGATAGGCTGAACAGGAGGGGGCGCGGGCCGCTCCTTGCTGAGAGGGGGGGATGCTATGGCTATATACCCTGTTTTAGAACAATCCAAAGGAGTTGCAGCTCCCGCCAGATCTACATATCTTGCCGAGAACTACCTTTGAAATCCTTGTACTCAAATCCCATAACAACAGCCCATCCTGGAGGTTCGTATATGCAGGTACATGGAAACCCCAAGATATGACCCTAATCAAATATTATGTTCGAAATCGATTACGCGAAACTCCACAACTCAACAATTTACCCCCCCACACCTCTCGATCAGATGGACAAAGATCATCGTCGTAAAACGCAGATGTGGAAGTACTAACGAAAACGGGAAGAAAAAACGGTCCAAAGGACACAAGACTAAAACAGAATGAGAAGCCCAAACAGAAACAAACGAAGAGATCATAACCCAACGAAAAGGCGATACGCTTGAACTCAAACGCCAAAAAGGAAACCCACTCGTCAGAACGACGGAGGCAAAGACGCTGAACATCGTGTAACATAACGACGTACCCATCGGTGAAAAACCGCACGTCACAGAGACGATGCAAAAGGGGTCGTAGTACCAACCAAATGTTCTATTCGCAACAACAGAAAGGAAAACAAATCGTCAACACGAAACGACATACCAAACGACAACAAAAGTCGATCGTCCGAAGGACAGAAGACGGGGTTATAACAAAACGAAGAGCAGTACCGATGCAAACGACAACAAAAGCTTAAACACACGAACTAAGAGCGTAAGAGAAGACTGTAAGAAAACCCAAAACAACCAATCCCAAAGCTCCAAAACGAGCAGTCCGTACCACAACCAACCAGCCGAAAAGAATCACCAAATTCCGTGAAGCTGAAACGCCTCTGGCCCTTGAGCTCCGCCATCCAGGCTCCTCGTTACTTGCTGGACGTAGTCAGAGATGGAAAGGGTGAGGTCGGAAGTCGTAGGTTTATCAGGGGTGATAGCGCTCAAAAAAATCTTTTTGAGAGGGCGTTCCAATCCACGGACAAAATCACTATCCGTTAAACCAAGACTTCGGTCATCGCACAACAGCAAGATAGATGTCAGTCAATGCGGGCCTGACTGAGCGAATCAGTTGCTGGTTTGCATTAGCAGGCAGCACCGATGCAGGGAAAGGCAGAGTAGCAACACGCTCAACTTTTTTTAAGATTGAGGGTGATGTATTCACGTTGTACCTTAGCGGCATGGGCAGCGTCAGTTGTAGCTTGTGCCACATCGACAGCATCTTGGAGAGCATGAGCTACTGTGGAAGAAAGCCGTAGAGTACTATCATCGGCTGGCACACGTGCATTGAGGGCACGGTGCTCTGGTTTGACCGACGGTTTAGCATCAGATACAGCAGCACGGTGTGGACCAGACAACTTATCGTCCTTTGCTACTACCCTACCGTTAGCAAAAAAGCGCCAAAACGATCATCGGAGGCAACGTCTACTAAAGACGGTCCCACTTGCCTGGAAGGGGGAGGACCCGCGTCATGCCTCCGGCCAGCGGAAGCCTTGCGAGGATGACTCTGTGCCGAAGCCGAACCAGAGGTGGTGTCGCTCACAGGTGCGCGGTTGCCCTGCCGAACCTTGTTCTTCTTCTGTCCGGAGGACGAAGAAGAGGCCGAAGAAGAAGTCACAGCAGAACGACCACGCGAATGGTTGTTGGAACCACCCCCATGCTGGTGGCCTCCCGTGGAGCTCCGACTGGAAGAAGCAGCAACGTCGCTCAAACGGCCCCGACCGGCTCCGGAATCGCCATGGCGACGCCGACCATCATGGTCGCTGGCTGTGCTGGAGCTGTTGCCCCCAGATCCCTTGCCGGACCCACGTCCACCGCTCTTGGCCCCGGTCTTACGCTGTCCAGGCTGTTTGGGCAGCGGGGGCGGGAGGTCGAACGTTGACGCCGACAGAACGGGCGCCACCGCAGCGGCAGTGGGCGCGGGACACCCGGGCCACACTACCGGGTGTGTCGCTCGGCCGTGGGCCGTGCGAAGGGCACTGATGAGGGGTTCGACCTGACAATAGCGCAGGATCCCCGCGTGCAGCGCGCACAGAGTCTTCCACAGTAGCCTCTGCCGGCATGGCAACAGCTACAGGGGTGGCCGCGTTGATCACCCGATCACCACCTGCGTCCTGGAAGTTAAACTGGTGAGACTGCGCCATTGCAGCCAGCGGCCCGCGGGAAAACTCCCGCTCCTGCCCCTGAAAGACCAGGGACCGACCGCTGGAGTGGGTGGCAGGGCTTGCTACCGTAGCAACGTAGGACGCAGGAGCGGCAGGCGGTGAAGACACCGGCTCCGGCGGAACAGCTGAACCCGCGAAGCTCGATCCCCGGTGGTCGCCAACGCGCTGGTGCTGCTCCCCTCGCAGTTTGAGAGCCTTGTCGTGATGCGCCGAGAGGACAGAGCAGACTCCGCTCTCAAGTTGCAAGGGGGGCAGCACCAGCGCTTAGAAATGCACGAGGCGGACCGGGCGAGATGCATGAGTAGTCGCTTCGTCGGCTCATGCTGTTCCGCCGGAGCCGGTGTCTTCACCGCCTGCCGCTCCTGCGTCCTACGTTGCTACGGCGGCAAGCCCTGCCACCCACTCCAGCGGTCGGTCCCTGGTCTTTCAGGAGCAGGAGCGGGTGTTTTCCCGCGGGCCGCTGGCTGCAATGGCGCAGTCTCACCAGTATAACTTCCAGGATGCAGATGGTGGTTGGGTGATCAACGCGGCCACCCCTGTAGCTGTTGCCATGCCGACAGAGGCTACTGTGGAAGACGCTGTGCGCGCTGCACGCGGGGATCCTGCTCGTGAAACGACGCCAAATGTGATCGGCGCGTCTGGCCTTGCCGCGGCCACTCCCCTCGTCGCCGTCTTTGGGTACTTCTTCGTAGTAGGCGTATCAGGATTTCGTGCTACGTTCCTCGCCTGGAGGGACTGCCTTTCCGTCTGTATTTTGATTATTTTTCGGTTTGCCGTTTGTATGCGGTATTTGTTGTGCTGCAGACGTATGCCGGGACGATCAAAAAGTAATTCCACAACCTTCGCTTTAACACCGCCAGTGAACCCATCGGGGCTGCCCTCGGTCATTCTCTCCCGTATTTGTCCACCGGGGTAATTGCGGCAGTCAACGCTTCCCCATCTACCCGTCAAGTGTTAGCCTTACCGTTATTTCCGACGATGGATACCATGGTCACGGCCGACGGCGCCCTGTCTTTTTGCCCGCTCTATTTCGTACTCATGCACACCTTGAGTGGGTTTTAAGTCGAAAATGTGGAGAAATGGTGTTTCTTTCCTTCCTCCTTCTTCGCTTCTTTCATTTCACATCCATGGATGGACTTATCCATCATCTTCATTACCGCCCCCAACTTCATCATCCTCGACCCCACACATTCATACACTCCCTGGGGAACAAGCGAAGGGCTTTAGATGAGGCCGGGGCTACCTCTGGGCTATTGTTTTATTGTTGGTTGTTTCCGGTCCGCCGATGAACAAACGATTTAGACGGAACGTCAGCACACCTTTGTACCACTCAAAAACCACCCCTACTTGGTGGATGGGTGTGTGCGTCGCCGACGCGCGGGGTAACATCCATCCAACCCCAAACGAAAAAAACAGGGGAGCCCCAGGTTGTTCCGGGGACGATCGGGCTCGCGTACGACGGCTCGGACCTCGCGGAGGTGATCGCCCGCCTAACCGAGAATGCGGTTACCAATGGCAACGAAAACATCCGCAAGAACGCGCTCGAGGGCACAAAGTTCGCGTGGAGAGAGGAGAAGGAGGAGGGGGGGGAGGAGACCGGCTATGTCGATGTAACGTGCCCGTACGGTGAGCGGCTTGAGTGCCGGGTTAGGGTTTGGAAAGCTCCCGATCGAGCAGCTCCATGTATGTCTACCTAAGGAATCCTGGTGTCAGGAAAGTTGTAAGTAGCTTGAAGAATACATTTTTTGCGAACGGTTGGGATATTGTGTTTATGCTTCTGTTCGCTGCTGGTCTTCAGCGTGTGTGGGGATTGCATGAACTCGCCCTCTGCCGATTGCGCCAACACCAGAAAATGGCCGTTCAGGATTCTACTGTATCGGTCAGAGGGGTTCGTTCTGTTAAGATATCAACGACAACTTCTTCATACGCGTATTCCTTCAGGCTCTTGGGTCTCGTTCCTTTGCGACGATAATGTGAGAGGCCCAGACACAATTGTTGTGGATTCCTGGCGCTCTCCGTACACAAAACTAGGCGGCTTGCCTCGAAACGATTGCGTGTAGGTTGGACACCTGAAATATGTGAAATGTTTTATCGTCCTAATGGAGTGTGGAAAGTCGTTCGCATGCCTTCATCTTCAACCAGCTCCATTTCGATTGAAGCCCTTCCAAGCACTCGTGTGCTCTGTCGACGTGCTCAGCACCAAGATCCCGACACATCAAGCGTTGAGATTGAAACGTACTGGCTGAGGTTGCCCCTTTCCTTGCTCCAAGAGTGTGTTTGTGTTT
>CACKRE030004886.1:71980-94390 GCA_902602495.3 Ectocarpus sp. CCAP 1310/34 | reverse complement strand
CCCCCCCCCCCCCCGTACAAGGAAACGTTTACCGCCTCCACAAGCGGAAACCCTCCTCGTCGACAATAGCACCAGAAGCCACACAAGCAGCAACAACCACGGACCGAGGCGGCGGCGGGGGAGCGCTTGACCCTCGAGGGGGACGCCTGCCCAACGTCCCCGCGGGAGGAAACGCCTCTTCTTCGCTCGGCCTCGGGATCTCGTACGTCTCCTTCCGCGTGAGGCCGGGAACCGCCGCGGGTATCGCGCGCTTCTACCGGGAACTCTTCGGCGCGGAAGCGGAGGAGATGGGCGGTGGTGGAAGTGGCGACGGCGACGGCAGCGGCGGCGGCCGCAGCAGCAGCAGCAGTGAAGACGTTTGTTCAGTAACGCAAGAAGTAGACTCGGGGAAGGAGTCACGTTGTTCGACGGTGAGGGACATCATGTATTTTTAGACGTTTTTATTCCCCTTATCCGTCTTGGCTTGTTTGTCGTTCATGTTTATGCGGCTGTCGCAGCTCGCTGCTGCTGCTATTACTACCGCTGGTGCTAGTGAGTTTGGTACTGCTGGTGCTGCTGCTGTTTTGGTACGCTCGGAACCTTGGTGCTCAACTGTCAGCCAGTGACTCTCTACATAGACACCACCAACCGCCACACACACATGATGCTGTCAGCATATTTCACTCGTTTCTGTCCCCTTTTCTAAAAGCGTAGATTGGACAGCGCATGGTATCATCGACAAGTCTTTACTGCTGTGCCATGGCCTGTCGTCGCTCTCAAGTGCCTCATGTTCATGCCGTAGCAGTCCTTCTCCTACCGTGCTTTTTGCCACGTTGGCTGGGCGGCAAAACGCGGTGTGCGAAACGACGTGATACCCCTTGCCCGGCAATTTCAATAGCGTTTTACGTGGCCTTGTAGGAAAACCACGACTACTGTACTATCCACGTTTTGTGTCCGTCGACGAAAGCGAGGGTGGGAGCGGGGGGGAGGACAATCGTGAGAGTCAGACCCGCAGTTTCGCGTGGACCAAATGCCAAGGCGGACCAAGCAATGTCCAATCGATCGCACTCATATGTTTCCGGCGAAGAACGTCGTGCTCCCTCCTGACTGGCTACCGAGCTCGGTGGGTGTAGTGCTGTACTTTGTTTCCCGGGGAACAGGAGCACCAGAAAGCGTCAACTTGTCCAGCCACATAACCCGAACGAGCCTACCGCCGTCTTTTAAGTTGGGTTCGTTTGTGTTGTCGGTTGTTTGGTTAAGGCCACAGAGGCGGACACGAGACGGGGCAAAACGGCGGTCGTAAGGGTGGGGCCGGTCCAACACCTGGCCTTCGTGGAGGAGGAGGACGAGGCCCTGCTGCAGCAAGAGTACGACGGTCACCACATCTGCGTCTACCTCCCTGAAGAAGGTGGAGCGGTACCCGATGGCCGGCGGAACCAGAAACGAATTGGGAAGGCCGCTAGCTACACTGGGGTGCAGGACCGAGGGAGAGGGGGGGGAGGGGAGCAGAGAAATGAGGCCGGTCCATCGCTCTTACCTCTCCTTGTGTCGCGGTGACATTTCCGCCTTCAGATCGTTTCGAGAAGATTGGAAACTTCCATTCCCGCCTTCAAATCAGTTCGACAAGGATGAAAATCTTGAAACTCTTCGACCTCGGAAGTTTTTCAACGCGGTGCCTCGTAGATTGCCAGTAATTCATCTCTCTCCCCCTTGATATTCACTCTCGGTGCAAAAAACGTATATACACTGAAAAACTTACGCCTTGAACGCACCATATGTTCAGGATTTCAACGCAGCTTTGAGGAGGCGGAACGGCGGGGGCTCGTGTTCGTCAACCCTCGCAGAAACTTCGGCAAAGCAGACACTCTCGAGAAGGCTCTCGAGGAAAAGCAGTACCGCATCAAGGACCTGGTGCGAAAAGTTGCCTTGTTTTACGAGTTAGGCACACATCACATGTAGATGTAGAACATAGGTAGAAAAGGACGGCAGTCAGGCGTTTGTTGCCGACGTCGGCCGCCGTTTCGGTTCATGGCGTTTATATGATGTTCGTGTTTCGGTACGCCAGAACCCGGTGGTGGTGATGCTGGAAGAAATAAGGGCCATCACCCAAGTGGTCTGATCCGTCCGCTTAAGACCACACGTCCCTCGAAGCTGTCGGTCTACCCCTATATGCGCACGGGACGTTTCTCGTTAACGACTGCATCGGATATTGGTATTTTTGGCACCGTACCGCGTTCATTGCCCCCTACATGCGTGCCCGGTTCTCTGTCCGTCTGTCCCACCTTGCTCGAACGAGAACGTCACAGCCACCCCAGACATAATCTTGAAATTTTCCTTTTTTTTCGTTGTTGGTTCCACCACCGCCGATACCGCCGGATCATGATTCCTCGTGGGGTGGGGTGGGCGATGGGGGATCGGCAGGTGGATCCGGCGACGGGAGAGCTTTTGCACGTGCTGGAGCACGAGGTTCGGAGCATCTCCCACCCATCCTATCCCGTAGCACGAGATTTGTCCGCCCTCACACCCATGTAGATTTTGTCACAGTGCAAATGGAGTATCGAATTTTATATTTTGTTCCCGAGCGACTAGAGAGTCTACACGTGAATAGTGTTTGACGAAGTGCGGAAGGAATAAGAGTGGGCGGGGGGTGGTAGCGGAGGTGGTAGGTTCGGAGCAGCGATTTTCTCGTGTTGTTTTCGTTTTGGCAGCCTGGGCTATTGTTTTTCCTTCCAGCTTCCAGTTGCCGACCAACCCCTTCCTGGTTTGATTGATTGATTGGTTTGTTTCTTTCAGGTACCGAGCTCTTGACATTGGTAACAACCACGAGTTGCCTACCCTGCTTTGCAATTCGTCGTTTTGTTGTTGGCGCAGCCTGACCTGCCCGATCTATCCTCCCTCGAGAGTCGCCTTTCGAATTTCTTGTGCCCCTTCTCCACACGTCTATGTCCGTTTTTCGTTCTTGAGATAGCGTTACAGTGCAGCCGCCCGTCGGGCGAGTGCCGTAGATATTCCGTTCGACTCGCATGTGCAACAACATTGCACATGATCTATGTTCTACTTGGGCGTTTTGTGATGGTGTTTGTTGTCGTGTTACCGTGGGTGCGGAAGAGTGCGGTGGGTGGCGTGTACCTGTTTTACCCACCGTTTTTCGTCGCCCTTGCTACAAACCTCGTGGCTACGTGATTTTCTTTTCTTGCTGGGCTTCGTAGATCTGGTAGATGTTGTTGGTTCGCGTGGAATAGGTTTGTTGTGCGGAAGATAGTCTTTCTCTCTCGCCATCTGTTTCTTGTATCTACCCGCTCTGGGAACGCTGTGCTGAGAAGCATGGCTTGCTGCTCTGCAGCATGCCTTCTGAAGGCTGCCACAGTCGAACGTCCTGCGTCAATTAACACATTAGTGGCCAGGAGACAATTCGTCCACTACACGAAGAGTAACGACATCGCCCTGAACCTACATTCCATACATTCCCGAGCACATTGTATTACAGTTACGACTGACTGATTGCCCTGCCCTACAGGACTAAGCTCCGTAAGGCTTCGAGCCGCGCTTGCTACTGTTACGATCACCGCCGCTACCGCCGCTCCCTCTTATGAGTGTCTCCGGAACAAACCCAGCGGCGCCCACTGCTTGGACAGGAGGCACGGTAACCGCGATGACGTTTCGCCTATGGTGCTCCAACGTGGATGCGAAGCCTTCGTGGTTGTCTCCCGCGCCCGCGGCAGGTGTTCGCTCATCGGCCGCTGCTGCCGCCGCCGCCGCCGCCGCCGCCGCCGCCGCACCACCGCCACCTTCACCGCTGGCACGCAAGTGCTCTCCTCCTGTTCCTCGCCCCGCCCCCGTCCTTCCTCTCCCTTCCTCTCCCCCTCGTCCTTTTGTCCTTCCTTTGCAAATCCTGTTGCCCACTACCCCGCGCGCATGGGCTCCATCGACGCTAGTGGGGGTGTCCAAACCGCCGACCCCTCGGACCCCGCCCCCCAGGCCAGAAAAAAGCTGCCGAACGAGCGGGGCTTGGGTCATGCCACCGTACCGGATGTGATCCGGGGCCGGGCTGGGCTCGTGAGCGGACACCCTCTCCGCACGGCAGGCCTCGGACTCCACGGCCTGCAACATCGTTGTTTGAACGACAGACAGAACTCCGAATTGACAATACCCTGGTGGTGGCGCCTGGAATAAGAACATGCCCGTGTTCGAAACCATGGAACACTGCGTTGGTCGGTTATCAGGTTGGTGCGAATGGCACATAACTTCCGCACTACAACTGCTGATGGCGTCGATACCGCTTTTGCTCGTATCCACATTGCCTGAACTTCGACGGTTTGCGCCAGGCTGCGGCCTATGGCGAACATCGCCAACAAGTTCGTGGTGCGACTTGAACAACGTTATGTCGAAAACATCCTTGCTTGGTTTGGGTACGCTCATGTCTACCTAACTGGGATTGCTCTACATGTAGCTATTTGTGCGCCGGTGTTATTGACCTCTGATACAAACGGAGGGGTGCGATCTTCACAAAAAAACGGCGCGCACTAGTTATCAAGATCGACTGGCAACACGGATAGCAGGCCGAGCCGGTGGCGCCTTCTGCCGTACCCATGCGGAAGGGAAGTGTTTACCGCACTCCCTGGCTGAGCGGAGAATCGCCTAACCTTTCGAGCACCGTCTGAGAGCAGGCCGTACGTTGCACTCAGCGCCACCGGAGGGAATAACGGAGACTGCCGAGTCGTCGGTTGGGGACCACCCGTCGCCGGTGGGAGTAGACGGCTGCTGCTGTTGGCGTGAGCGCCCACTCCCCGCGCCGTCCTCGAGCGCGCCCCTCCACTGCCCGGCCGAAAGCCGGCGGCTACCACGTTGGTCCCGCCACCACCCACCAGGCGCTGCGGTGCCGCTGAGCTTGGGCGGTTGTTACCGAAGGGTCGCGATTCGAGCGTGCTCGATCTTGTTTGATTCAGGACAGTTCGGGGTTCGGGGTATAGGGTACAGGAGCGAGATTAGGGAATAAGGGGCGGGGAGGATGGGATACAAGAGGCAGGAAAGGGTGGGAAAGAGAAGATTTGAAACGTTTTAAGAGGGAAGATTCATTGGTGGCATCGGACTACTTCATTCAAGGGTGTTTCGTGGACGAGTCATGGTAGACACTTCCTACCGTCCGGTCGTAAATCGTTGTTCTGAAGCGGAAAAAAACAGAAAAAAGGGGGCTGCTCAATTGCTAGCACAGTTGCATCTGACGGATGGTTTGGGAAATCGGAAGTAACGAATTCGGATTGGCGTTGAGAATAATCCATGAAACTGCAACACGCAACGAAGTGTTTGTGCAGCGCCACAGCCCTCGCCGTCACCAAAGTGTAGTCAAACCTAGCGGAGGGGGCCGACCCGGGGCGCTTGTTGGTCTGCTCACGCCGACTACCGGGAGACCGAGATCCGCTTCTATCCGCCACCATCTCTCTCGGCCCGTCCCCTGTCGGATGCCCTTCTCCTTCGAGGCCACGACCTCCGGGTGCTCCTGCTGCTGCCATTCGTTGCTGTTGCTGCTGCGCGCGCATTGCCGCGTCTTCGGCGCTCTCCAGCACTTCTGGCAGCTGCTTGTGGAAGAGATAGACATGGAGCGTGTCAACGACAGAAATTTCGTGGGCAAACACCTACGAGACGGTCGATTGGCCGATGATGACATGCCGATTTCTTGTCGCTGTGGTTAACATCGAATAGTGTCCGTTTCGAATACAGGCCCACATTTGCCGAGAGGTTGTCTGTGTGTCAAGAGTTTTGTCACGAGAAAGAAGCCCAAACTTGTCTCGTTGGTATAGCCAGCCGAGAGAGGTGCAGATAGCCAACACCAAAGTCTCCGCACGATTCCCTCTTGACCGGAGGTTGTTTTGGCCGGATTAATGGACTCAAAACGTTTGCGGAGAACTGTACTAGTGAGGACGCCCACTCCCAAGAGGGGCAACTTAATCCGTGTAAAGCCTCGCAGCCGCGTGGTGTATCGTCGAGTACGGTCATGGAAGAGGCTAAAAGAATAACCTAGTCTAGATCTTGTGTAGTCTACCCACCTGCTGCGCCAGCTCCAGCTCCTTGAAACTGAGCTTGTTGAAGGCGCGGTCGCAGCTGAGACACTTCTTGGCCATCGACGGCTCATCAGACTCCTCCTGGAGAAGAGCGGATACCCTCGACACCAGCAGCGCCATCTTTCGCTTGGTATAGGCTTTGTCGGCTTTCCGGGCCAACGCCTCCTGAGGAGATCAAAATTGCAGTATTTTTCGTGTCGGTTTTCATTTCGGCACCTCAGTTTCATTTTCATGTGCATCTTTGCTTGAAACTTACATCGTTAGGTATGTGTGATAACGGACAACAAAAACAAATAGACGCTTTGCGTAAAAGAATGTCTTCTTGGTACAATCGGTTTTTATTCCATTCTTTTAACAAGGGGCCAGCTGTTCGTGTGGAAAATTGCGTCTTCAAAGACGTAGTCTAGGTCCCTAGCGGTCATCAAGCGTGGCAGAGGAGCACCTAGCGTGAAGAATCTTGCAGACCCTTTTTTTCCCAGTTTTCGTCTAGACAATCTTATCTCAAAGTTGTCTTCTTCTCCGCTCTATCCGGGCATCATACCCGTTGAAGTTAGTTTTCTTGAACGTCGGGCATTAACATAGCAGTGCTGGAGCACGAAACCGTGCAGTTGATTGCGTACAAGATCACTAGAACGCACAAACGACCGAATGTCTATAATACATTATTGGCGGACTCTGTGAAGTGCTCTATATTTCGCTCGGAGTTCTTACAAGGTGTTCTCGCTGGGGACGGGCCACCAAGCGACCGCCCGTTAGGTTGGTTCATTGGTTGGTGCGCTTCTCGCGTGGGGTTTTCCACGATTTCGATGTCTCCGCCGGATTCTAACTGCCCATCCACTGCTTCAAGCAGGTCTGCATTCTTTGGATACAGCTACAATCATGGCGGTAGATGCATACGTTATTTCCCACCTGGAGTTCTTGTAGGGCTTTTTCGCCGGGAATGGACTGTCGAACTACGGTGAGAGTCTCCTCGACGTCGCCCATGGCCCTCGTGATGGAAGCCAGGTCCTCCTGCCCGGCCTTGCCGTCAAGGAGGGACTTCAGATGTCCCAACTGACGGTTGTTTTCAGGCCAAAGGGGGGAGACTAAGTATTTCTAGAATAACACTAACGTTTGCGGATTTAGTTAGTAGTAGGCAGTAGCCCCGTGCATCCTTACTATAACAAGCCGAGAGAGACGGAGAAGAGCATACACGTCGACACTTTGCAAAGAAGAGGGCCGTGGACTTATTTTGGGCCCCTTGCTGTACAGCGCTAAGGCCACCATGCCCAGGGTAGTACTGGGAGCAGCAAGTGAAAACTAAGTTGCAGGCGCTGCTTTGCATCAGAAAACGAGAGAGGTCAGTTTGGATGCGTCGACCATGCGTCTACTAGCTGGTTCATTGTTGGGGTTTCAACCCCTTTGTAGAGTAATGCGTTTGATGTAGGAACCATGTGAACTTACAGAGCAACTTTACTACTTGTAGGCACTGGTCAGCATGAACGACATGTCTACACAATACGTGAGTCATCCGAAAGACGAATGTTGGCTGGACGAAGTCCAGCCCCGAGCAAAAATTCCACGCGCACCCGCTTGTGGTACAGACGTACGTAAGCATCGCATGCCAGCAAGGAAGCCACATGATGTATATCTTGGCGAGTGCCGTGCTGCGCGAGTCGGCCAGATGCACTGATCGAGAGGATACGTATGTACGGATGCACACGAGGCTGTGGTTTTCCTTGCCTGTGTCTCCAAGAGCTGGCCCACGCGCTCTCTCTCCGCCCTGGCGCGCTCGTAGTTGTCCCGCTCCAGCCTGTCCCTCTCTGCCCGCATTGCCTTCGCAAGCTGCTCGTGGAACTGTTGCCGGACACCCCCAAGTCGGAGTATTTTCGCATTTTGTTTTCAACCCCAACAGGAAGGGCGGGGAGAGGGCGGCGTACCGCGTCAGTAAGGATGGGACGTCGTCGGGAGAAGGCAGAACGCAACTGAAACCCAAAGAAAACAAGGAAAACAGAACCACCCCCTCAGAGGGTCCACACAACAAGAACAGTCGAGCCGCAGGGATCATGAAAGACACAACGGAAGAAGTGCAGCCGAGGAAGCGGTGTGTATTTGTAAGTGATGGAAGAAATGGATCGACATTGAAGGTGGGTATCTCCGCAGCATAAAATGTTCCTGCGACGCCAGGAGCGGCGTCGGAAAGGCTTTTTTCCAGAGACGCACCATCGTTTGTTATTCGTCGACCCCTTCGTCTACCAAGCTTACGGGGGAAAAGGTATCTAGCGCAGACTACGCGGTGTATCGTAGGCCTGGAGCCACGAACACAGGTGTTGTGCTTTGTTCCCGCTTGGGCCTTACTACTTTGTTTGTCGGCAACATACCAAAATATAACGCTACGTGAGACATTAGTTGACATTCATACGCCCGGCAATGTTACTTCCGCCCTGTGCACATGTGACCAAATCAAGCGATCACGGAACCTACTTTCTCGGGGGGGGGTCAACTGCCATTCGCCCAGGCACGGTGCCGGTGTGTATCAATTGGGTCGATACGGTAGGCTGGGATACCGGGTACAGAGCAAAAGCCGCCACACCACTACCACCAGCAACAACGAACGTTCACCTCCGTGAACAGCAAGCTTCCCTCATGGCGAGCAACAAGCTTACCTCCACGAGCAGCAAGCTGCCCTCGTTGCGAGCCGAGGCGGCGGCCGCCGCCGCCCTGGCGGTGGCGTCGAGCGCCTCCGCCGAGGCCTCCCTTGCTCCCGCGCGCGCCGCCGCCGCCGCCGCGACCGACTCCCTCGCCGCCAGCTCGGCCGCTAGCACGTCCCGCTTCAGCTCCTTCGTCAGCGAAGATACCGCCCGGTGAGCCGCGCGGGATCTCGCCGACGCTAGAAACGACGACAGGTGGCCCAGGGAAAGGACGAAGCACTGTCGTGGGGAGGAGGGGTAGGCCAGCGGAGGGTGTACAATTGTTACCGTTGCGTATGTTGCCGCAGCCTTTTGAGGTGGACGGCGGGGGGTGTACACTGCTATTTGTTGCTCGCAAACGCAATTCTTACGATCATTGCAAGCACGTTTACGATATCCCGTGCTGATCTCAGGAAAGGGCTTCCGTCGTAACGTAACAAGGTTTCAGCAGCTCAGCTACACCAAGGCACGCACTCTCCTTGCTCGCGACGTGACGCACATCCGCTTGCCTGGTAAAGTGTCGACCGCACCCGGAATCCTGACGCCTTTTCCCAAGCTCCTTCCCCTGCTACTACGAAAAACCCTTCGCCCGATGGACGTACCCCCCCGTATTGTGCCGTCAGTGGCACGGACATGAACGTTGGCATATGCCTCAACATCGGTGGTGGTCTTTGGTGCTGCCCTTTTCCAGCCCGGTCCCCCGTCCCTGCGTCACTTTCACCGCCGGCAGCACCACTGTGCGTATGTTCCTCCGCGGCGCCCCTGTCATTGGCTTGCGCCTGGCCTTGTTGTTGCCATTGAGGTTGCTGTCTTGGCTCAAATCTCTGGTCTCTGTCCCTACCATTGTCACCACCACTTCCCCTGCCGACGTGTGTGTCGCCGTTTTTGCCTCCGGCGGAGGCGGGCGCGGCGGTGGGCACGACCGGGATAGGAGCAGCGGTACCGGCGGTGTCGAATTCTCTCCCGCACAGGCACTTGCGCCCGGGGGTGAAGGCAAACGCATCGAGGACGCGGCAGTACGCCGGACGGGAAAGGAGGTACTGCAGGTCTCCCGCCAGCGCGCAGGAGAGACGTAGGACCTGCTCTCCCGATGCCGAGAGTCCAAGCAGTTTGCGTAATATTGTGTCGTTTGTATAAACGAGTGGACAGCATCAAGAGTGAACCCCCATGCTGTTGGGTAAACCTGATGACGTAAATTCATGATTTGTCTGGCTACGTTCAACAAAGTGGAGTAGCCCCGAAGCTGTTTACAAATATCAAACCATTGGTTGCGACGACATTGCCGTCCGTTTCCCCACTCGCGAACTAAAGAACGCTTCGTTTGAGTCCTGCAGTTGAGGTACCTAGAAAACCGTCGGTCATGGCGTGAACAGGAGAGGTAACTTTGTAGAAATTTCGGGAGGAGATTGGGGTGGAAGGGCACATTCTCGCCCAATACTGTTGGTGTTGAAGCACCAATGTAGTCGGGCTCGCTGTCGAAAACCATGATGAATGTATCGGTAGCCGCTACTTTGTCGTCTTCGGGTAGACTTTTCGGAGCGTCACCAGCCATCGTTAAGACGGACCTCGCTCGCGATTGCCCCCGCTGCAGCCTCTGGGGTCGGCCGTTGTGCGTCACGGTTAACGTCACCTCGCTCCTCTGATTGCTGCGTATCGAGAAGGGTGTTGACAAGTTGTCGAGCGGGTGACGAGAGATGGCACGATTTCGTGAACAAAAGCGTGGTGGGGGAAATGTTGGCAGCACCGTGGTAGTGGAATGTATGATAGCAGCAAACCTGTGTCTTGTTGCGACTTCGTCGTTAGGCTGCACAGCCATACGTAGAGGAAGGCATGGTAGGGAGCTGCGCAGTGAGGTTGTATCAATGTGCAGAGAAGGGTACACGCCCCGTCGTCGCCCCCCCCCGCCCCAACTTCCTGGAGGGTAGCTTCAGCATGACTAGCCACAAACTCTGGAAGAAAACGTTTCTTGATTGCCTGATATCCGCCAGAAGGCAAAACGCTGCTGTCTGTACATAGGTGCGAGGTGAAGTAGTGAGATTGATTGTGAATGCCCCGAGAAGAGATAGAGCACTCGCGAGAGGGCGCCTTTTGACACCTCTTTCAAGAATCACATCAGGCATGTACCTTGCATGCATTAACCAGTTATCTGTGGTTGAGAATACGTTGCGATCGGAAGAAGGGTGAAATAGTGAAAAAAAATGGTGCCCGGGAGTCTAGGAAAAAGAGAGACAAAATGAGCAACCTAGGACACGCGAACTATATTAATTCACCCTCAGAACGCTTATGCCAGCGCATGTAAGTGCCTCCTGACAGTCAAGGTTCAACCCGCCCTATGCGCTTTCTCCTTGACCGAATATAGGGTAAGGCTAGGGTAGCGCGATCGCACCTCTTCTGCAGCAAACACCACGCTTGGCCTTCGTCTGGTTCCATCCTGCACCCATGCTTCTGCTCGATCTTCCTTGCCTCGTTTATCCAGCTGCTGTTGTTGCGCCACTCCTAACCGTGCGACCAGAGCACCTAGCCTAGCGCAGCGGTCCTGCATCCGCCCGATTTCCTTCTTCAGGGTCGTTGCGCTTCCTCGTTTGCTCTCTTCTTGTTGGTGCCCATCTTGTTCCGTGGGCACCGAAGACGATTTGCTTGTCGTCGAGGCGGCGGCGGCTGCGGCAGCAGTGGAAGCTGCCAAGTCCACCGCAGCTCGCGATGCCGACGCGCGGGCGCTCGTGGTACTCCCCCCTCCGCCGGTAATGCCGCCGCCGCTGCTGGTGGTGCCGCGGCAGGCGGCCAGCGACTGTGACCTGCCTTTCTCGACATGGCTAGCGGCAGCGTTTCCCGAAAACATGTAAAAATATAATCGAGCGCATATGTGATTGGTTAAGTCAAAGGCATCGGGAGCACAGGGTAGGGGAAAGCACGCGCAGACTCGATTCTGACGGTGCGTTGTGTAACGGAAATGTAGTCGAGGACAGCTGAAATTCACCTGGAGAAGTGTGATACGGCACCCTGGGTAGTAGCAGCAATGACTTCTGGTGTATCCGAAAAAAGAAATATGGGCACCACCTGGCAGCAAACGCTAGGCCCTCCGCGAGCTCCTCCAGCGTCCTCTCGAGCAAAAGGTCTACGCAGAGGTAGCCCGCATCTTCTGCCAGCCACAGTCGACCCACGTCTCCTCCCCCTCCGCCCCCCCAAACTGTGCTGCCGCTCCCGCCGCCGTCACCCCCGCCACTGCTATCACCGCTATCTCCGTCAGAAGTCCCCATCGAAATGGACGACCAGGACCTTCTTGTCTCGCGGCTGCCTCTCCTCCCATCATGGGCATCGCCACTTGGGCGTCTAGTACTTCTTGGCTGTTTGGGCATAATCGCCGCCGCGGAGATCATGGACAGGTCTCCCTCACGCGCCGGGAACAAGCAGAGCGGTGCTGAAAGATTGTCGCTGTGCCAAGACGTGCCATCAGAGCCGTCGGGGTAAGAGTAGGGTGGGTGGGTGCGCGCGTGGACGTGGTTTGCGTAGGGCACGAGGAACGGCTTGCACGTTGGGAACAGGTCGGGAACAGGGAAGCGACCAAATCAGCGGTGGATGCAAATGAGGATAGAACATACTTGGAATGTATGTTGTTGAATGGTTACACACAGCAAGATTCTGGTCACCCTGCGACATCAGAGGCCCAAAATACTGATAATAGAAAAATAGCGGTGAAACATCAAGAATCGGGTCGGGTTGTAGCTGCGAAAGCGCCCCTGCCACCACCCGCTTAACTAGATCGTACTGCTACATAAGTCTCCCCGGCGTGTTATGTAGGCTAGACGAAAGCATGTCTTACCTCGCTGCCCGTACTTGGTACTCGACGATCATGGCCAGCGAAAGACGCACGTCGCGAGCCAAGGTGTCCAGACGACCGGATCCCGTGGTGTACACGTTGACCCCCAGGGCCTGCACATGAGTACCGGACATAGCGTCCGCAGGTGCACTCGGATGTGAAGAAAAAAAGTAAGGCTTAGTGTGACGCTCCTCTTGCAAAGGGTACAAGCACAGTTCTCGTAGCATCGCGGGCAACGGTAGCCTCGCGGGCTACGGATGTTATGTTCCTCTCTCCCTTCTCTCTTCACTCTCGCAATAGTCGAAATTCCCGTTCACCGACCCCCCGTCCTCCGCACAACCACTCAGGCCGTTTACTTTGCTCCACGCACCTGTTCGAGGCGCTCCACCCTGGTGACGATGGTCTCGGATTTGCAGACTTTTCTCTCCGCCATAATCTAACAAGTTGGTTGATCCAGTTGTTGCGGCTTTTCAGATATTCGGGGTTTCGTTCTTCGTGTCAGTTATCGGTAGATTTCGACCGAATTCGCAGGTGAACACCCCCGATAACCGGTATACGCTCGTGTATAGCAAGAAAATCCACACAAGCTCTTACTTGCGAGCAATAGCTGTAGCTGTTTCTTCACGCACGTTGCATCTCTTCAAGCAACTCCGGTTTGCAACCTTGGTTCGAGGACAATCTGATCCGGATTTAGTCTCACCCTTGGAGTCTATTGTACGTGTTGTGTGGACAGAGACACATGTTGGACGGTCGTGTAGCAGGTTTTCTGTAGAACTTTCAAGTAGACCGGAGCGCTCCACACGAAACGTTGAGTTCGAATGGGCAAGAATGCCTTCCAGGGGTCTATGTTCGTTCTCGTGTGGCACACACCTGTCGCCTGATCTTCTTGACGAGGAAAGCACGATGAAGTCGGACTTGGGCCCAGTGGTTCCTCGCCCTACGTTTTTTCAGTATTATTCTCGAACTCTCGCCTTCTTCTTCTTCTTGTCCGTGCTGCTGCGGTTCCCCTCCTTGATCTCCCGACGCCCCTCGTTCATCATACGTCTGGCTGTCACTGGTGGTGTTCTCCTCGTCATCGACGTCGGCGATGTCGTAAGGCACCTGTTCAGCATCAGTCCCACGTTTTCCAGCACTATCATCGTCATTACTACTGCTTTGAAGCAGCGCTCCTTCTCCCTCCCTACCTCCTTCTTCTCCAGGGGCGGTTTCCGTGCTCGCGCCCTCGGATTCTCCTAGCACGTTGGCAGCCATGATTTCTACCTTCCGTCTCAGAGCGTGCAGCTCTTGGCGCATCGCTGCCATCGTTTCTTCGTGGTCCACGCCGTTGCCGTGGCCGCTTGTCGCTACCACCGCCGGCGTCGCTACTAGTCCTACTGCGGCGTCATTGGCTGGCGCTGCGACAGAAGTGATCGGAACCGCGTCATCCTCGGGTACTTGTGCTTCGGCTAGAGTGTCAACGCGCGATTGCAGGAGGCACAGGTCTTCCCGCATGTTGTCATTCAACGTCGAGAGGTGGTTCTGGCGATCCCGGCACTCATGCTGCAGCTCCAAGAGCTTCTCTTCTGTTTTCTTCTGCTCCTGTGGCACGGTTCCGGTACAAGGCAAATTGTAGGTCCCAAAGGTAGCCGCAACCGATATAATTCGCTTCGAAACAGGTCTCTCTGAAGCTGCAGGGGGGCGACATGTACAAGACGAGGTTTACGCTTACACGCTACGTATGTTGTACGCCATCGAACGCGCTATGCGCTTGCAGTTCAGGCCAGAGCTACTGTACATGTAGCGCTGTCGTAACACACACTTCGTACATATTGTAGTCAAAATGTCTACCTTGTAGCCAACCAACAATCTCAAGGGAGCGTGTGTGTTTTTTTCAAACACATGCATTGTAGCAGCCTACATAGAAAAAACACTCTTGACAGTAGTTCTTGTCCCACCGGTTACAGCGACAACTGCTTACCTCTCGTGCCTGCTGCCAGCAGTCTTCTAGGTCCAGCAATCGCTCGCACATGAGGTGGAGAGCTGATTCCAATCCTCTGTGACCGTGCTGCGCCGCTTGTACTTGGCTCTGCAGTTGTGCCTTCAAGTGTTCCCGCCGGTTTCCGACGCTGCTACAGCTATTATCGCTGTTATCGCTGATCCTGCACGGCATCGATTCGACCACTGCAAAAGTAGTACAAGTTGATGGCTGTGAAGCAACTACACCCTCAAGATGGTCGTTGATTTTTTTGTCCATCCTGCTTGCCCTGCTTGCCCTGCTTGCCCACACGATCCGTGTACAACACGATCCGTAATTTGGATCGTATCGATCAACCACCTGAAAATTCAAGATCCGAAATTTTTCATGAGCAGGAGTTCGTGCACACACCCTTCGTGTTTACACGGCAGCATTAGTCACGGAACTGGTCTCACGGGTGTATTTCGATCATCTCCGTAACGTAACCCTTCTACGATAGCTTTTTTCATCTCCACTGCCGCGCATCGGCCACCCACTGGCCCGTCTGCCGTGCAACGCTCCAAAACGCTCAGTTGGGGGGGGACGCGGTCCGAAATTGTAGCGGGGAGACGGGGGGGTCTCTATATTTGGTCTTCCGCCGGTCCAAGTCAAGTGTCTGCTGTGTCTCGGGCCCGTCTGCCTCTCTCCATCAACCGGCGGTGGTGAAGGTAAGCCGTGACGTGAAGGCCCATTCGTTGCCCATGGTGGAACTTTTCTTCGGAGGTAGTCTTCTCTACTTAGTGAGCGCAGCACACGTGCTTCTGGGAAGCTTTGTAGCTCAATTTTTAGACTCTGAACATGCGACACCCGGAGCCTGGAGCGGGTTTGTGTTCCTCCGCACCAAGAACTTGCGGGCACCGCTGGCTGTCGTTCAACTACTGCTGTGCGAACTCCATAGTAGCAGCAAGCGTCCTGTGCCCTCCTCTTCTCGATGCTGAACGTGTGCCGCGAAATATGTTGTATCCGCAGCACTGAGCAGCTGTTTGGGGTGCTTAGGCGTGCAGCGGGCGCAAGTCTAATTATTTGCTGCCCGAGTTCCTCATCTTTGATTTTGATTCCCCCCCACAACCCAAGGTTTGTGTTGCTACATCTGCTCTGCTGCTCTCCTACACGCGCAGAAGCCAACTGCTGTGTGTTGCCGTTTTGAAGCATAAATGTAGGCCATTGTGCATGCCTCTAACGTGCAGTCTAGGATACGGTAGTCTTGGAGAGAGCGCTTTCAAGTATCATTCGAGCCGAAATCCCTCTTGCAGCGGGCATTCTCTCCTTTTCAAAGTACACCGAAGCAAACACTGCGGTATGGTCCATGCACAACAATATATTCAACGTTCACCACAGCACCAAGGTACACTTCCTTGGGGGAGGAGCCAACTGTCAATTGCCGTTTGTCAGAAATCTAAAAGTACCAATGCATGTAACGCACTGTCTCCAGGCGCAACTTTCGTCGTGTTTATTTTCATCTTGTCATGACGCAACTGATCCATCTCTAACGAAGAAGAGATTCTTTTTGACTTTTGTACGAGAAAAGTGCAAATTCTTGCATCAATTCGTTGAGGCGGATGCACTTCACCACATACGAATATCTCAACGGATTTGTGCAGCTCTCGCAATTTTGCGGCCAGCAACCGGTTCCCTTGTTCCGATTTCGGATTTGCGGCCAGCAACCGGTTCCCTTGTTCCGATTTCGGATTTTCTAACATATTCTGCGAGATAGTGACCATCTGACCGTCACTTGCATCTGGAAGGTTATATTGCATCGATTCGTTCGGGACATCTAACAGTAGGATTTCTAAAACGATTGTGGCAAATGATTCCTCTTGTCAATCGCCCGGCGGGTGCTCTTTTTTCTCGGACAACAACTAAGTTCGTGAGAAATGCGAATTTAATTTTGGCGCCAAATAAATGCGGAAAGTGATGGGATGCGGGGAAATCGCGGAGGGGGCTCGGGGGCTACGTTGCGATCAATGGGGGCGCCGCCGTGAGATACTGTAGGGGTCTCCGTGGATCATGATTTGTCCAACAATCACGCATTCTCCGAACAACAGAAACTCTGCAGGTATCAACGTAAGTCGACGACGAGGCGATCACGAATATGTCAATGTTCACCTTTCGATCTATTTCTTTGAAAGTTGTGCAAAACGTGCATGGTTGGTCATGGACTGTGAGTCTCGTGAATCATTTCAGGAGGGAAGGTACAGTAGTGTGCTCGTGGCGGCGGCGGGAGGTACGCATACGTGAATTTATTGAGGAAAAATTGCGACCCCTCTTGATCCAAGCGCCCGCGGAGAGAAACGACGGCTAAGAATCTTGACGATGCTACAAACCCCTTACCTCACGATACGCAGTAATATCATGTACCTCGTTGAACGACCCGTCTGGAAATCGCTGCGCATGCTGTCGCTGCAGCTATCCAACACCTAAGGACCAAGAGCGACCGCGAGAGCAGCTACTCGCATCCAGTTGAGAGGAGAGACATGGACTCGCTTCGCCACCTACTCAAGAAAAAAGTGGACTTCGTGTCCTCGCCCGAACACGACGGCAACCCCCCCACGGACGAGCAGCTGGCGTCGTTCCTGAGGAACCTGACCACGGAGACCGGGCTCGCCCTCCGTGGAACTCCGCCGGGGGTAAGGACATCGGGCTTTACCGGGCTTTTACGCGTTGAAAGGGGGCGATCTTAGTTGGTCGCGGGCGGAGGGGTCTGGTGTGTTTTGTTTCTCCGTCTCGGTGTTGTGATACGTCTTTTGTTTTCTGATGCGTCGAACAATGCCGCCTAGGCGAACAGTGATTCGTCACTGGTTGTTTAGTCATCTCTCTCTTTCTGTCTCTCTCTTTCTGTCTCCCTCTGTCTGTTTCTCTCTCTATCTCTCTTTCTCTCCCTCTCTCGCTCATTCTCTCCCCACCCCACCCCCCTCCCTCCCTCCCTCCCTCCCTCCCTCCCTCCCCTTGATCCTCCAGGTCCGGGAGGTCGTGAGGGAGAAGTTTGCCGAGGCCGGGTGGGACGTGCGCAGCAACACGGCTACGAGGGACGAGCCCCCCACCGTCGACGAGCTACAAGCCTTCTTGGAGGGGACCATCGAAGCTCTTGAGACGTTCGACCCTCCTGTTGGTGAGAGTGGAGAGATGGTGGTCATGTTTTGCCGCTGTGTTGGTGGTTTTTACGTGCGTAGAGGAGGGCTTTGTTGCGAAACGAGATTTTGTTTCTCTGCTCCTCGATCGAGAGATTGGAGAGAGAGAGAGAGAGAGAGAGAGAGAGAGAGAGAGANAGAGAGAGAGAGAGAGAGAGAGAGAGAGAGAGAGAGAGAGAGAGAGAGAGAGAGAGAAAGATTCTTTTTTTGTGTCGCTTAATTGTTTTTGCACCTGTTGCAGTTCCTGCTTTGGGGATGCCTTGCGTTGTCTGGTGTCAACTCACCCTGCTCCGTTTCAATATTGATTTTTGCCTCGTTCCCGCTGTATGTGGACCCCTCCCGTGCAAAAGGTGGGCGGAGGTTCGCACTTGTATCGCCGGCTCGCACGTCACGCTTACGGACTTCCTTTTGTATCTCGCTATGTTGTTCTTTTAAATCCTCTCGTTTACCGTCCCTTGGTCGCACGAGTACAGTGCCTTGGCCCTCTTGCTGTTGTTGTTTTACAAGCAGATACGTTGGCTTTATCTTCAGGTTCTACATTTCGACGGTACATACCTTGTTCCACTCTTCGTCTTCTTTTTTCTCTCTCCCGCGTGTTGTTGTTGTTCTTTGCCCCTCGCATGACGTCGTTTGTTTGTTTTTTAAGAACCGACCGAAGAAGAGTTGGAGGACCCCGCACTGGCATGCCAGCGTCTGTGGGATCTGGACACGAACCGCCTGACACCAGAGGTGAGGCATGCCGCCCGACAGCAAACTTAAGGCACCAGTCCAGCAGTGGGCGTCCCCGAAGGAAGCGGTCGGAAGTATGGCGGTCGCGCTATGTGAGGCGGGAAGAAAAGACGGGCATACATAGACGGAATATACTTTCAGTACGGCGGCGGTCCCATATAAGGCGGTCGTTACCAGCTGTCCCGCCACCGCCTTATTCGGGAACCCACCCACTGTATTCACATACTTAAAGACTACTGTAGAGGCATACAAAGAGAACTGGTAGGACACCCCCCGCCCCCGCAGTCCTGCTTTTTTTTCCGAGCATGATCTTGTCAACAGCGGCAGTGCCTTCCCATCTCATAAGACTTGGTGGAAAACATTTTCTGTCTGGTCGAGAATCAATTTTGAGGTATTCAGCTTGAGGTGATTGGTATGGCAGGCACCTCGGAAGAACGTTCGTTGAGGTTGGTTCACTTGCTTGTGTTATCGTGTGTGTGTATTCCCCGCGTTGTAGCGTATTCTCCGCGTTGTAGCGTGTATCGTAGACCCACCTGTGTGACCGAGGGCGTGTCTGGTCAATGGGCTAACAACTATGGCATGCAAAACATGACTGCGCCCCCTGGGCTGGACTTCATTCTCTGCTTGTTGTCATGAATACGCTGAACCTCTACAATATGCCATTTTGAGCACCTTGGACATCAGATTTTCGCCATCGCGCACAGCTGGGCGCTCGACTCCGGATGCCACACAATACGTCAAGATCCGGGTACACGCGTACTGTTTATATTGTGCCGCCTTTTCGCCGCTCCACCCTCCCCCTTCTGTTTTATCCTTGTGAACCGTACTCTGGGCCGGCGAAAACGCGGCATATCGCTCCGTCCCAGCGTCGTAGGAATGCAAAGTCTATGATCTAACAACTACGGCATCCATTTACATGAGAGCGTACACCCCCCCTCCCCCCCAACGATGCATTTACTTGTGAAAGTACACACACTTACCCAATGCGCTGTTTGGTGTTGGTGTATTGGTTGGCCTTGTGGCTGCAGGACGAGTATTCGATCAACCTGCAGAGCGGGAAGAAGCCTTACCAAGAGGGGGACCGTGCCAGCGACCCCCTCTTCAACTACGTCAAGGACTGCGTCTTCGAGAAGCCCACCTACTCGGCCTTCCTCAAGCTCTTGGTGAGGGAGGGAGAGGCGGCGTGAAACTTGTGGTGTTGTTGCAGTAGTGTGTGTACCGATGTGTGAGAGAATTGAGAGCGTGACAAAGTGTGTCTTGTCATCGAGTGCAGTGCGATACACCGAAGCCTGCATACCGAAAACGCCGCCACAGAAAACGTACGAAAAGCTTGAACACATATCAACAATACCGCGTGTCGTACGCAAAGCGGCGTCAACAATACAACCGAAAAAACATCTAGCAACAACAGCCACGCGGCGGTGACAGCTCGATCAAAAGAACGCTGTTGTAGGAGGACACTAGAGATCAAAAATAAACCTGCGCGAAGAAAGCATTCGCCCTAACCCTACCTCTTGAACCTATAATCCTAACCAACCCTAACCACCCCCTGCCAGGACAACTACACGGCGGCGGTCGGCACCGGGGAGGTGGTAACCGGCGAGGAACGGCAGGAAACCGTCGACTTCATCGAGGCGATCATGTCCACGCCCTGCATGCGCTACGCCCACGCCTACCTGGTCTCCAAGGGGCAGGCGCCGGAGTCTGAAACCGATTTCAAGGTATTTAAGATGGTTATTTTGGGGGGGGGGCTTGTTTGTAGTGAACCGTACCAGCGGTCTTGAAGGGGAGGGATGACTGTGAGAGACGGCAGTACTCACGAAAGCAGCAGAGGAGTTGCCGATTTTCTGTCGACGGGGTCTGAGACCGATTTCAAGGGGCCTGTTGGTGTTGCAAACCGTACCGGAGGTCTTGAAGGGGATGAATAGGGGAGAGAAGACTCACGAAAGCAGAAGAGGAGTTGCCCATTTTTGTTTCGCAACACCGACGAGTAGAGTTTTGATACCCAGCTCTAAACGAGTGCTTCCGTGTGGTGTGCTCGATTTTGATTGAGCGTACGGCCGTCAGGGGCATTTTTGATTAGCTCATGTGTACCATGCTTGTGATGTATCAAAAATCCTGTGCTGTGCTTTCTCCTCCCCGTGTTTTTGATTTTTTTTCGTAGAACCTGCTGCACCAGACGTGGTTCGCCATGTACAGCAGGAGCCGTGGTTCCGATGACAGCTCGGGGTTCGAGCACGTGTTCGTGGGAGAGAGCAAGCGTGGCGAGATTACGGTGAGACGATGGTGCGGGTGGGTGGTTGCTTGTTGTTGTTGTTGTTGTTGTTGTCGTTGCTGCTGCTGCTGCTGCTGCTGTTTTGGTGCTGGCTGTTGCCGGTGCCTTCCTTGTGGAGCTCTTGTCGTTGTCCAGACCTTCAGCTTCATCTTTTGGCTTCGTTTTTTCTGCGCCTCAGGGTCTTCACAACTGGATCCAGATGTACTCGGAGGAAAAGAGTGGCCGCCTGGACTACATGTGAGAAGTCACGTACATCTAGCCTGATGCAGACAGCGCCCTTTTCGTCGCGGCCGTCGATGCTTCTTTTGGTTGACATCCTTCTTCTTGGCGTGCCTCGCGTTTGGTTTTCTCCCCCTCCCCCCTTTTCCTGTATTGAACAGTTAACCATCGGTGATCCGTCCCTGTGGAAACAATGCTCCGTCCTCTCGAGGACGCGTGGTCAACAGTGTTCACAACCAAGGCATGCAAAACATAAAAGAGTATGCCTTGCCCCTGCCCCCGAGAAACGGGACTACATCCCTTTCCCGGTAAACGCGACTACGTCGACACCCCTCCCTCCCCCTGCCCCCACGCTGCCGCAAAATGAGTACCCCCCCCTTTTCTCTGTGTTTTGGTTTTACGCCGCCGACTAAAGGGGCTATATCTTCCCCCGCAAACGCGGCTACGAGGACACCCCGGCTGAGACGGAGCAGCTCGTCACCGTACAGTTTGAGGTGTGTGTGTGTGTGTGTTATTGTCATTGGCATAGCGTTGGAGGAGGACCACTATCGCGCGCCTTGAACGTGCTGTTTAATTCAACTGGCATGATGTGAAGACCGTTGGTTGCAAGGGATAGCTTGACGTGTCATGGCCGCACTTAATGGTTTATTCTTATGATGAAGTCTGGTTGGTATCGACCGCGCTAACCGGCTGACGAACGAAAAACTGTCAGTCTCAGTGCGGCTGAAAAACAGAAAATGCGTGTCAAGGCCATGATCTGGGACTCCGTTTGTGTGTTTGTTGTACCGCGTTGGAGAAGAGCCCCTTCACAAGCGCCTTGGACGCGCGCTATGATCTATCTGGTATGGTGCGCGGACCGTTGGTTACAAGGGACAGCTTGACAGGTCCTGGACACACATGACAAACTGCCCACGATGCATTGCCGCTTTGAATAGTGGAACGGTGAGCTGAAGGAGATCAGCTCTTCCTTCGTCGGCGTGTCGCCGGAGTTTGAGATCGCTCTCTACACGCTGCTCTTCTTGCTCGACCAGGTGTGTCTGTCTGTTCCAATGGAAGCCGCTTTACGTCATCCTCCGCGCGTGGTCGATGTACTGTTGCTGTTGTTGTTGTATATGTTGTTGTGTTCGCTGTTGTTGTTGATGTTACTACATTTGGTGCTCTTGTGGTTGTTGTTGTGCTTATTGTTGTCTGTTGTTGCTGATGATGATGGTGTTGTTGTATATGCTGTTGTTGTTGATGTTGATGATGACGGGTTAGTTGATGTTCTTGTTGTGGTCATCGTTGTCGTCATCTCGACGAAACAAGAGCTAGCTACTGGATGCCCCCGCCCCGGCCTCAAGCTGAAATCTGATATACAAGTAGCATGTCCCAAGAGCAACTTCACGGGTATGACGTGGTTACTGTCGGGTCCTTGTCGTTACATCCCCCTCCTTCCGAATTGTAGTTTTGATCCGCACGAATGTTGAGGTTAATCGACCTTTTCTTCCCGGTCGTTGGTGCCCCCTCGCACGGCAAGTTGCGTTCGGTGGGGGGGGGGGGGGG
>CACKRE030004886.1:31601-43392 GCA_902602495.3 Ectocarpus sp. CCAP 1310/34 | reverse complement strand
GGGGGGGGGGGGGGGGAGGGGGTTGGTCGTCAACGTCCCTGAATAGATGACTGATGGTTTCATGTGCGTGGTTTTCGTTAAAGAGCTACCTGCACAGAGAGCAGGCACATGCTTCGTGCATGTGTTCGTAGACCGCGCTTCTGGTGGTGGCTGGACTACGTTTGGTATTTTCAGATGGTGATGCTGGACTCCGGGTGAAGGTGAAGGTGCGGTGGAACAGCCCCGTCGTTTATCGTGTATCAACACATGAGAGAGACAAAAAAAGACGTCCGAGACCTTTACCGGTATACCCCTAATCCACAGCAGCAGTACTGCGGTGCGCGCACCTATTCAGCACCACCGGTGTGTGCCATCTAACAAAACATCTCTCTCACGGAGAGAGAGGAGTGAGAGATCTGTGAAAAATTGGAAGACCGTGTTCTCTTCCTCGCCACAACACCCCCGTGGGCAGGCCGTGTTCCAATCAACCCCGCCCCAACCCCCCCCACCAAAAACACGACCCATACAGGCGTCGCAGGCGGACAGGACGACGAAGATACACCCCGACCTCCGCCGCCGGGCAGACCGGTTCTCGAGGGAGATATTTCCGACCCTCAGAAACACCGGGCTGGGCGGCTTGAGTGCCGGCGGCTCTGCGCGAGCCCTTTCCGGTGGGGTTGCGGACGACGGCGATGGTGGCTCGGTGTTACGGCCGTCCGACTCTCCGCTTTCCTCCAGCGGCAGCGGCAGCGGCAGCGGCGGCGGCGGCGGCGACGGCGGTGAAGGGAGCGGAAGCGGCGCTGCCCCCGGAGGAAGAAGAGCAAGACGAAGACTAGCAGGGACGGCGGCGACGGTTGCGGGGGAAGGGTGGGGGGAAGGGGAAGGGCTGGTGGGCGCAGGCTTGGGTGACGTGCAGCTGGCGTGGGACTTCGTGACCGCCTCAGAGGGGGGCCAGCTCAGCGTGCTGCGGTCGATGAGGGAGGCCTCGAAGGCCTGGCTGGAGGCTGCTTTAACGTCGACGGGACCGACATCGGCGACGCCGCCGCGGCATCTTCGGGAGATTGTTGACGTCAGCGGCGGCATTCCGGCAGGGGTCGTCGGGCATCGGGACGGAGACAGAGGAGGTTGTAGTGGTAGCGAGGGGGGCGGTAGTGATAGAGGAGGAGGCCGGCGGCGGCGCGTGACGTCGGACGTGGAGCAGCCGGCGGCGGCGGCGGCGTTGTACCGGGTGGTGTCGGTGGAGGAGTCCGCCGACTACAGCAGCGACGGCGACGACGACGGCGGGGGGTTTAACGCCGAGCACCCCGCGATCGTGCGGACGGTGTGGGGAAGGCTGCGGGCCCCGGCGTTCACGTCCCCGTCCTCTCGCGGCACCGGCCTAGAGACAACGCCTTCCGCAACCGCCACAACCATAACCACCACCACCACCAACAGCAATGGCGCCGCCGCATCTGCCGGCGCCACCCTCGAGGTAGGGTTCGTCGTCAGAGTCCCGCGCTGCGTGGCCCTCGGGCGGAAGCGGCCGGCCGCTCTCGTGCAGTACGGCCACGGGCTGTTCGGCGACCGCGCCGAGGTGGAAGACGGCTTCCTCGACTTGATGGCGGAGAGGGGGGCCTGGGTCCTGGTCGCCGCCGACTGGAGGGGGATGTCGCGCATCGACCTTGCCGTGGTGGCACGGGCGCTGGTGTCGGCGCCGGAGCTGCTGCTTTCGGGAACGCCGGAGGACCTAATGCAGGTGTGCTAGACAAGATCACTGTTGTGTTTATGTTTTTGTTATTAGCATCGACGGCGCTAACCGACTTACCGATGAAAAGGCGTCAGTCTCAGTGGGGCGAAAAACACAAAATTCCTCTGGTGTGTGTGTTGTGTGTTTTGTTGTTAGCGTCGACCGCACTCACCGACTGACCAATGGAAAGACCTCAGTCTCCGCGGGTGTCTATTCTGTTGGGGGGAGAGCGGGAAATACCATACGGAAGGGATCGTCAGGAAGACCAGTAGATCCAATAGAGAACGGGTTCCTCCCGCAAAACTTCGTGCTGTACGGCCTCTCGATCGACAGCTTGGTTTGCTTGTCGGACAGCAGCTACATAGTTTGTAGAACAGCAGTCGAGATGCTGAACAACAACACTCTCCCACACGACAGTGAAGCACGGCGTCGAAAAAACCGCGACGCCTTGAAAAACCAGGGCTTCGTGAACCAAGAGGCCGCGCTCACCCTGGTGTCACGGCACCTGGGAGACTTCCTCGGAGACCGCGCGACCGCGCTGTCGGAGGAGGAGGCGCGGGCGGTGCCCCTGGCGTTCTACGGGATATCGCAGGGGGCGATCCTGGGTGCCGGCTACACGGAGTTCTCCTCCTTGGTGAGAGGAGGCGTTTTTTTAAGACGTCTACACGGAGGTCTCCTTGGTGAGAGGAGGCGTTTGTTTGTTAAACGACTAAAAGGAGTTGTCTTCCTTGATGAGAGGAGGCGTCTTTATTTTGGAACGGCTACATGGAGTTCTCCTCCTTGGTGAGAGGAGGCGTTTGGTTTGTTAAACGGCTACACAGAGTTCTTCTCCTTCGTGAGGAGACGCTTCTTTTTTTTCTTTTTGAAACGGCTCACGGAGCTCTCCTCCTTGGTGAAAGGAGGCGTTTGGTTCGTTAAACGGCTTCACGGAGCTCTTCTCCTCCGTGAGGAGGCGTTTTCTTTTCTTTTTAAACAGCTATGCCGGTGGGGGGAGGGGAGGACAAACCGCGTGCGTATTTGTCGCCCTTGCAAGGTGCTCCTTCCTCTCTCCTCGCACGGCAATTTTTTTCCTTCTACCCCCTCCCCCCTTCCCCGTCCCTGCTCACGTTCGCCTACGGTCCGCATCGCGACGCCTTGGCGACAGATACGGAGGTCGGTGCTGGGATCGGGCGGCACTCCTTTCTCTCTTCTGATGCCGAGGTCGGTCGACTTCGCGGCCTACCACGAGCTGCTCAAGCTCAACGTGCCCAGCTCGCGGGACGTTCGTCTGCTGTTGTCGCTGCTGCAGGTATGTGTGCGTGAGTCTCGTGCTTCGTGCGTATGCATATCGCGTTGGCACCGGTCGCCCCGGTGGTCTAGTGGTATCCTCGTAATCCGCTAGTCGCAGAGGTCGTGAGTTCGAATCCCCATGGGGTAAAAATTTTACGAAATGTGCGGGTGAAAGCGAAATATATAGCTGACAAGCTCTCGTGGGTACCAAACTTCGACGTTAGCACCGTTGACGAGGGAAAGGGACGGCTGGACCCTTCTCGCGACAAAAATGAAATTCAGCGCGCACCGCAGGAGGAAGGTGGGGCATGAAAAGAAATAGTAAAAAGTAAACAGCCCTGGTGTTTACCCCCTCCTGTGTGACCCTGGATGGTTGTAGTTTTACGAAAAAATACACTGAAAAGTGTAGTACTCTACATTCGCTGAAAAATGTATTACACGTCTCACCACGAAAAATGGGGGGACTGTCGCCATAGTAAATAGGACGAAAAGACACGCACATATCCGCACGTTGGTTAGGGTATGCGTTCGTGCTGGCGTTTGGTGTGCGTTGATGCGAGTGCTCTGTGAGTGTGCCGTGTTTGTTCCCTTTGAGTGTCCATGGGTGTTGTTGTTTATCCTAGTGGTGTTCACGTTCTTTGTTAGTGTTGACATCTTTGTGGTTGTGATTATGACTTTGTTTTTTTTGCGCTCGTTTTTTTTAATGCGTGTGTACATTTCGTTTGTTGTGCGTGCGCAGGGCTATTATAGTGGACTCCCTCCCCACCCCCGTCTCACACGGAAAATAAAATATGAAATTTCTATGTTGCGGAGCGGCCGGATAAGCGAGGCAAGCGCAGGAGAGGGTGCACGTTTGTGTATTTTTTTAGGATTGCTGCTGTGTTTCGATACTGCCGATCGTTGGATGAGTATATGTTTTTCTTGTTTCACTCATCTGGTGTTTCGTGAGTTATCAATTACAGCATATCTTGACGATACCCAGTTACATTTTGATCTCCCACACAGAACCCCATGGAGGAACAATTCCATCTTCGTTACATAAAACAAATCTACCTTACTCGCAGATGTCCTGGGATCGCTTGGAAGCGGCGGCCTGGCTGGCTTCGGATTCGGCAGCAGCGGCGGCGGCGGCAGCCACCGATGGCGGCGATGACGACGGCAACGAGAGATTTGCGCGAAACAAGGCTGTGCTGATGCAGGCGGGCACCGGCGACGCAGAGGTAGGTGCCTCCGATGCTTACGCCTCTCGAGATTCGACGAAGACGACTCTTTTTCCATGTCTAGAGTTGTTCTGGTCGGTAGCTAAGGCGCATTCCCGGAACATCGTGGTTTTGCGTTGGTTGCCTGTGGCGGTTCCAATTGAACACAGAACTAGACGTAGAACGTATTCCATCTGTGTCACGCTATTTCACCACCATCATTCCGGGTACCCGACCTCCTATCAACCACTACTGTATGTAGTTCACCAGATGTGTCGCGCAATTTTGTAGCCGTTATCAGAGCATCATTCGTGTCGTTTCATAGGCTTGAAACACACGCTGTGCCCACTACACAAGTCAGACCGTGCTCCCAAAATAGTCCTTAAACTCTAGAGTGCGTAGCTCACTTGTAGTACCGCCATAACAAAACTCCCCTTGTTTGTAACGGTCGTTTCGGGTCGTCCGCCACCTAAAGGTGAGCGTCATCGGTACGGAGATCCTGGCGCGAGCTTACCAGGCCACCGCGGTCTCGCCCGTAGCCGTTCCCACCTGGGGTGTTCCAGCGGCCGCCCCCGCCGCCCCCGGCAACACTTCGTCGTGCGACAACGATGCCACTTCTTTTGCTGCTTCGCTGGCTCTGTACGACTACCGACGAGAAGCTGAGGAGGTGAGCTTCTTCGTTGACTGAAAACCCCCCTCCTCCAAGCTGTCAATCGTCTAACCTCTCAGGCATGCAAAGCTTGAGTACGCCCCCCTGCCAAGCTGTTGGCAAATTTCCGGCAACGTTTTGCGAGTATCCGGTGTTGAGAAGATTCCCTGCTGTGTGGTTAGGCATCGTATGTACACTTTTGTTGTGGTGTTGGCCAATTTAGATGTGGCGTTATTTACCCCCGATGTTGTGAGCAATCGTGTATCTTTGTGCTTCTCACGTTTCCCCGTTCTTGCGCAAGCCGTTCTTCACGACCGTCCTTGGTAGCACTCATCAATCTTAATTCGTCCTCACCACGACCAGATATACTTTTTTGTGGTTTTCCGATTGATCAAGAGTTAAGAGATAACGTTCTTCGCGCCGATTGAATGCGATCTTATTCCTCACCCTTGTCCTTCCTCTCCCGTTTCTCCGGTCATGGTGGCACTCAGGTACCCGACGACGACACCCCGCCGCCGTGGGGCTGGGTGCACATGTGCGTCCGCCACGACCCGGACGCCGAGCAGCAGGTGCTCGAGTTCGTCGAGACAGGCTGCGTCGTCAATTTCTGCCGCGGCGCGTGCGAGCGGCCCTACTGCCGGCGAGCGTGAGAGATGACGGCGACGACACCGCGCGGAGATGGCGGGACCCCCATAAACCAGCCAATGACAGGCGTGGGTTGCGCGCGCACGCGCGAACATCGTCCCGTTTGGGTTTGTGAGGACCGTCTTCTGAGACTTGCCACATCCATCTGCGTTTGCTTTCTTTTTTCTGTTGACCCGAAGACGAATGCTCTTCTCTGTCCGGGGCAGTGTTATGCGGTACATGGCCGCGATTTTTTGGGGCCATTGCGGCGGTGGAAGCGTAGCACAGAACCGACTTTTTTTCAACACGCTTTGCGAAGTTGCACAGAACCAACTCGCTGCCTATAACAGGTGCACACGTACAAGCAACACATCTGCCACTCGCACTTTCTGATGGATTTTCTGACGGGATACACAACACTCCTAGTTAGTACATGCCCGACGAGCCTGGCTGCACGACCAAAATGCCAGGCCCATCTCACCTAGTGCTCCAGCTAGTCAAACAGAGCATACGGTCTAGCCACCCTACTCTCTGCCAGTAGCGACGTCCTTTCGCAGCAGTTACGAGCAAAAAATCCGTCCTTCTCGACCACTGGCGCGTTTTCGAGCCGTTACGCGTAAAATCTCCCCGCTGTTGCAGCTGGCTGCCGTGGTAAAAATGCGTGGGCTTTGCTACCTTATAGGCACCCCCCCCCCTGAGGTTCCGGCTTTTGCGGCTGCTGCCGGTGCGCGGGGGATACTCATTCGAGAAAGAAGCTCGCTATTAGGCGCTTCCCGTCTAAGGGTGAGGCTTCTGTGGCTGCGGCTGCGAGGAAGCGGGGTTAACGTCTGCGCTCCTGCCGTTAGCGTTGCCGGCCGCGATGTCGTCGGCGTTGCCGCTGGTCATGTCCGCCACCGTCGGCGGCGTTACGCCGACATCCGCGTACTTGGTAACGTTCGCGTGGATGCTAAAAGGGTTGACCTGTGCGGATAAAGCATAGTGTATGCCACGAGCGACAGACGTTGAGAACATAAGACCTGGGGACAAGACATACCATACCAGTGATGCATGTTGGGAACGTAGACGAGTGGAAAAGATGAGGCTAACGCGGAGGGAACGTCCATGGTAGAGGCTGCCTCGGGCGGGGGTTTCCTGCCGGAAGGGCAACACGGTAAGAAGAATGATTCGTACAGGGCGCTCCTCCTCCAACGCTTTCAAGGCAGCAAACAAAAGAGAGATGATCCAATGAACGAAAGGCGACCCGTACGCCGAAGGCTCGGTTCCGCATTGGTTTGCCTGGTCGAAACAAGACAAAAGGGGAGAGACCAGCAAGGGGAGGGCACCAATCGCAAGAGCGGGGAGCGGGGGATGGGCGTTGGTTGCATGTTTGTAGCTCACCGCATCCTCTTTGAACTCCTGGTGCATGTCAGCGAAGGTGTGGTTGACGACGCAGTGGTTGGCCTCATCCGCCCTTTTCGACGAAAAAGAAGGGCACAGCGCGACGCAGGGAAATAGCAGCGGCATAAGGCTTTAAGCGTCCACAACCACAACCAGTAGTAGCACCAACAGCACCAGCAAGGCAAACTTTTCTGCTTGGAGTGAAGATGTCCGTGAGGGAAGGGAACAGAACCAACACGGCACGCCATGCGGCACTACTGTACTGTGCGGCATTCGTCCTCGTGACACACGCGCCAGGGGAAACTTAAATGGTGTGTAGAATCAGCTAATAGTGCACATGGTCCTCTGTGGCACCTGGTTCCATCAGCTATGTCCCGCTATCGAGGTAGGCTATTGTTTACCTAACAGCCAACACTAGGTCCCGGAACATGGCGTCGTCCCCTAGCTTCCAGTAGCTCTTGGCCATGGCCGGCGCAGGCAGGTTGCTGAACAGAGGGAGCTTGTTGGCGTCGATGTCCTCCAGCAGCTGTGGATGAGAGACAGCGATTCGTGCGCTTGTGTTGACGGTGGGTTTGATGTTCGACACACACAAGCGCATTCCACGTGGTACAAGCATGGACGAGGTTGTTGAGAATGGGCACCATACGCATCCGTTACAACACAAGGATCGGCGAGTCAAACACCCCTGATCCTCCTCCGGATACATGAGATAGGGAAAAGAACATTGAGCCACCTTTGGCAACGTAGGAAAGAACGATTGGCCATCGGCAGCTCCTACCCCAACGGATGTGGGAACGACCCCTCACCACCGTGTAGGTGTGCACGGCCTCCTCCTCGATGTAGCCCACGAAGCGATGGCAAGCCTTGGGGCTGATGAGGTACGACAAGAAGAAGGCGTTGTACATGACCCCCTGGGAGATCATCACCGCGAAACGGAAGACGGGGCCGGGCTGCTTGAGCTTGAGGAAGGTCAGCAGGTGCATCCGCTCGTTCTCGGCCTCTTCCAGCAGCGTGTGGATCCACCCGTGGTCCCTGCCGCGCACATTTGCCGGTGTGAGGTGCCAGCAGCACGCACAGTAGTAAAAGAAATTAGCAGAGCACGCATTTTGAATCAAATATAGAATCGGATTGGGGTTGGGGTTGGGGGTAGGGTTACCGTCTGCGCGCCCCCTGCCTGGTATTCTTTTGTGCAACCTGACTATCTTTGCGTAGGCACAGTCACAGAAGATTCGCCTTCAAAAAACAACCCGCTATTCGCCGTCGAGACTAATGGGTGGCTAAAAACATAAAACGCGTGGAAGAGAGTAAACAAAGTTGGGCGACACCTTCGGTGAGCGATCAGTACGTTTTGACCCCCGGGACAAACTCGAGCTGTGGTGGCCAGCCTTCTCCGCGGTCAGGGGTCCCGTCGAATCATCAAACAACGTACTCCCTGCTGGGACGTCGATTTCTTCTGTGTGGAGCTGCCTTGCTACTTCCGATTTGTCAGCCGGGGGTCCACGCGAAATACACACAAGGCGCAATGACAACACACAAACAGGCAGTTCGAGTATCCGCACACACGACAGCACGCTGTACCTGCGCATGCGGCGGAGGGACGTGAGGTGCCGGAGCGTGCCCGCGACCATTCCGGGGATGCCCGCCACCGTCTCGAGGAAGATGACGCGGTTCAGGTCTGTTACACACGAGAAAACAAACAAGGGTCAACATGATTGGAGGAGAAACCAAGCGATACAGATGACGACGGGCGCGCCAAGAACGGGAGGGGTGGGGGGCCACAGTTGAACACGAAGGGACAGGAAAACGCGAACGATGCAGATGACGACGGGTACGACGAGCAGGAGGGGTAAACTCATGCAAATGAATGCCGTAGTCGTGAAGCCATTGGCCTTGCATCTCTACAACGCCGGGAAAGAGCAGAATGTCGGGTTTTCGCCGGCCCGGGGTGGGGGGGTGGTGGGGATTCGAGGTTTTCGTCTGCTGGAGAGGCCACAGAGATCGGTATCAATGGCGCGCGCGCGCGTGAGAGAGAGACCACTTGAGGTTGGGGTGTGGCGACCGACCGCTCTGGTGGGAGGCGTCTTGTACGCGTCAGTAGGTCACACGGAAGGTCGTCGAGCTCGGGATGCTAACCCTATTCAGAAGCACTGATCTGTCAAGGTTTGACTGCATGAAACATTATCGCGCACCACCGGTGTCGCCTGAGAACATGCCGTCTTGGTCTCATAATGTCCGGAGTATGGAAGGGTGTTTTGAGCGGGGAAGGGTTGCGGTTTTCACTTTCATGCCCGGAAGCGGGAGCACCATTCGCAAGAAGAGCGGCGGCAAAAAGACACCCGGGCTCGTGTAGGACCACGCGCATAGGTTTCGGAGAGGGGGGTGTTGGTTGAACCTAGCTCAGTTTCGTTTTTCTTCACATACCTCATTGCTGACATTTGATACTACGGCTGCCCCCATCCCGCCCGAGGACCTATCTACTGCGGTGGCCGGCCATGTGTCGGACTGGAGCAGATGTCCCCGTCGGAAGTACAAGGCGGCCAGAGCTGTCCGTCGTGCATGGAGAGCCGGAGAGACGCGGCGTGTTCCGCCCCCGTCGGTCGTTCGGTTCCACGCACCACGGCGAAGCTGTGGCTGCTTTGCCGACCAGCGCGAGACACCGTGCCAGCAGAAGACAGGGACCCGCAGACCTGACCCTTGCTGGGTGCCAAGTTTTTTTTCGCCTGGGGTCTCTGTTGTTTCTTGCAAATACACTTCACAACAACTCGATGGCTGCGGTAGTGAAGTCAAGGAGCAAAGAGGCAAGGGATTGATCGACTATCGGAAGCACAAGTGATTTTGGTTTATTGTATCCCCCCGGTGTTATGCATGTGGGTGGCGGGTCTGCCAAGCCGGATTGTTATGACGGCCACGGTGGGATTACTCTCGAAAACCACAAGGGCTTGGAACCAACGAACGTAAACCCCTGTGATGAGGCGAAAGTGTGTAACGCACACACGGTGGTCACACACCGCGTTCACTCTATGTAGGGCGTTACATACCCGCTCTAGACGGGTTTACTCGTGGATTGCGTGACCGCAAGAACTCAGAACTGAATTTGAGCTGTACTGTTGTGGACGCACATTTGTGCTCGTCGATGACGCCCGTCTTGAAGCCGGCCAGCACGTCGAAGCACCAGCGCAGAGCCCTCACGCCGCGCAACGCGATATGGTCCACGGCCTCCTCCGGGTCCTTGTGAGTCGGCTGTTTCGGCAAATGTGCGATGTCCGAGGAGGTCGCTGGTTAGAGGCTCTGGTTGTTTCGTTTCCGTTTCCTCGCAGAGCGGCCAGTTGCCACAGCAAAAGGCTCATCGCGAAACATGACGACTAACACTCTTCCAGAAGAGCTATCTATGTACAGCAGTCGTGGCTCCGACATATGAGGGTACCTTATAAGGTGGGGCTCCGATTGAACAGGGTGTCGAGCCGTTGTCGCGACTTCGACCCTCTACAAGTATAATCTAATGGAGTACTCTCTCTTAATCCGGTACAAGAGGGGGCTCCGATTGAGCAGGGTATCGAGCCGTTGTCACACCACCCTCTTAAAACGGAGCCACGACTGCTGTTTAGGGTGGGTGTGTTTTTGGTTCTGTTTTGTATTTTTGAATTTTCACAGGTTTGGATTTTCAGGTTTGGGGACGCAATACAGCCACAAGAGTTGCTGAATAGAATTTCGCCAAACGTTTGTCGTCCCTCCTGTCTGCTGCCTATCGGTCCTCTCCCCCGTCTCCCGACCTCTCTCCGTCTCACCTTAATGCTATTCACCTCTTCGGCCGACCAGATCCCGTGAGGCATGGACCACTCCTTCTCCTTCTTCCCTTTCTCGCCGCTGCTGTTCTTGGGCAAGCCCATGCCGAGCGGGTGTTTCGTGGGCGTCGCCCTGAAGTGAACCTGTGGGTTTGCCCGATGTTACAAAGCACCAAAGTTGAGTTAACATTCACACACCAGATGTTGTGTGGAGTGAACCTGTGGGTTTGCCCGATGTTAAAGAGCACCACACTTGAGTTGAAATTCACACACCAGATGTTGTGTCGACTCCATACCGGCACACCTGGGCGTGACAGCAGTACCGCCTCCTTCCGGCACTTACACCGTGCAGACAAAATTACCCCAGCAGAGCTTGATGTGAATGATGTTGATAATGAGCATTGTTTGGCGGTTGGTCTAAGCTTTCGTTTTCCTTATTCTTCTGCGCAGCGCTATACCTGAGAGCGATCTCCAGGTCGAATCTCCTCCTCCTCCAAGCCCTTGCCGATCTCCTTCTTTGTTGCGAATGCCCTCCGCGTAGCCCTCACTGTTCCGCCGAGTTGCCGGTTCGCGTCGTCAGCAGCTTCGGACGAACAAGACAGAAAGCGGTGCTGATGATTGTCGAAAGATATCACCATCCCGGTGGCGAGCTGGCGGCGGAATTCAGGGGTTAGCCGCAGAGCCAAGCGACTCGTCGTTCCGCGTAGCATAGTTGTGTATGTCTTCTCGGTGACTTAGACTTGTGCTGATGATGTGTGCTCGTGAAGTATTGTGGGCAGAGGGGGTGACGTGGCCAGCAGAAAAACTGCGCGCGTCGACGGGGGCACGCACCACGGAACAGCTCCTGAAACTACACCCGAGTCGAATAGCCACCCCAAAACCTCTAGAAAAGAGCCAGCTCATCTCAACAGTCTCGCCGACCGCCGCTACATGTTCGGAGTTGGTGCCTCGGCGTCTAGGCGCTGTACGTGCGTTTCCTGAGTGCAAGCAATGAGGCAACGGCCGGCAGCACCATGGTGTCCCGAAATTCGGGCCAAAAGAAGCGAGCTATACCCCGAGCTTGTGGGCGTTGCACGTTGCACGCAGCGAGTTCAGCGAACACACGAAGGATTCGGTACAACCGTGAATCCGTGGTTTGTGGAAGCGTTCCGGAAATTTCGTGGAAGAGCGGCGAGATAATAAGTGG
>CACKRE030004886.1:3154-24798 GCA_902602495.3 Ectocarpus sp. CCAP 1310/34 | reverse complement strand
ACGAAGGATTCGGTACAACCGTGAATCCGTGGTTTGTGGAAGCGTTCCGGAAATTTCGTGGAAGAGCGGCGAGATAATAAGTGGCACACGGGGGTATAGCTATACACAGGGTACAAAGAAGAGAGAGAGTTTGGCAGAAGCTTTTGGGATCCTTGGGAAGCCGAGGACCTCGAAGGGAAAAACGTTGCATCGCCCGCAAAGGCAGTGCAGCAAAGCAGCAGCGAGAGAAAAGAGTTTTCGTTTGGGACTTGATCGAATTTTCCCACCCACCCACCCTGTCGCTCAAGAGAGGAGGGATCAATGGGAATAGAAAAATCGGTCTAGTACCAAATTTGTTCTCCAAATTTGCGTTGATTTTTGTGTTTCTGGTCAAGGGATATGACCTGGGCATAGACGTCGGGTTGGCCCGATAAGTGATACCTAGTGAGTCCGAGAGGAAGTCAACGGTTCGGCTCATAGGTTGGATTTTGTTTTGATATTTCTCGTGTTTCGGCGTTTTCTGATTTCTTGTCGCTTTTTCTAATAATCCAAATTTCTTGAGCAAAACACAAACGACGGATTATCGCGGATTATTCCAAGAAGACACGATTACCCGCCGATCGAATCCCCGACACAACCATCAGCATCCAACCTACAGTAACACCCCGAAGGTAGATCTCCGGCAGATCGTCTGACGTCACCATCTACGACAGCCTGAGGTGGCATTCACAGCACCCCATTATTCATTTTGGTTAAATGCGAGACAAGGGGGGTGATGCTGCTGCTGTAGTCGAGTTGTAGTGTGTGGGCGTGTAGTTCAGTTGTGAACACCCAAACGTGCTGCAGGGATTGTATGTGTACCTCCTCGGGCTTGTGTACCCTTTTCTTGCTAATAGTGTGTGTGTTCTTTAGATCTTCCGATGANGCTGCTGCTGTAGTCGAGTTGTAGTGTGTGGGCGTGTAGTTCAGTTGTGAACACCCAAACGTGCTGCAGGGATTGTATGTGTACCTCCTCGGGCTTGTGTACCCTTTTCTTGCTAATAGTGTGTGTGTTCTTTAGATCTTCCGATGACTCTAGCACTTTTGTGACCACGGACCGAGTCTTTGCTAGATTTTGGGATTAGACTACTGTTTAGAGCACTGTTTATGGCGGCGGAATCTTGATCTTAATCTTGATTTTTGGTGGTGGTGGGGGGGTCGATTCAAGAAAAATCTCGAATGTACACTTACTTGTTATGGAGTCCAAATCTTGCCTCAAAATCTTTGCAAGATTTGGAATGACACCAAAGAGCCCCCGTTTGCCCAAATATTTCGCCAAGATTTGGGCGCTGACAGCCTTGTCAAAATCTTGCCGAGAGGGGGTCAATAGCGCCGCACCGTCCCAGACCGCCACATAATCAGCGAGTGCGATCTGAGTTCTTGACGTATCGCTCCCATCAAGGGCTCCGACGAACCCTATGGTGAAGGGTTTGCTGTTCTGCTCGCTGGTTGTTGGTTGTCGATCGGGACACGAGCGTTAAAAAAATCATTTCGCATCACACCAAACGTGGAAACTCCCAAACGTCACGAGAGGGCAACAAAGCCGAAAAAAGCCCGCGTTCTGACAGAGGCGCGACAACAGCGCAATTGATTTCTCGCTCCCTATCAGTTCGAAAAAGCAAAGTGACGCCACGCACAATTCTCTCTCCATCGATGGAGCTTGCGATCTCCTGAGCCACGCCACTCCGAGAGAGAGCAAGGAACGGAGAGCACACCCTGACCGGTTTGGCGTCAATCGGTGTGATAGGGAGCGAGAAATCAATTGCGCTGTTGTCGCGCCTCTGTCAGAACGCGGCTTTTTTTCGGCTTTGTTGCCCTTTCGTGACGTTTGGGAGTCTCCACGTTTGGTGTGATGCGAAATGATTTTTTTAACGCTCGTGTCCCGACCGACAACCAACAACCAACGTGTGGAACAGCAAACCCTTCACCATAGGGTTCGTCGGAGCCCTTGATGGGAGCGATACGTCAAGATCTCAGGTCGCACTCGCTGGTTTTGTCTACTATCGAGGTGTCCACAACCCCCAAGTAAGATCAAGATGCACTTTTCCATACACACGTGCATGCAATAATCTTGATCTTGGGGGGGGGGTCGCTTTCATCTTGCCAAGGTTTTGAAGAATCAAGATCAAGATTTATTTGCCATAATAACCGTGGTCTTAGCAACTAACACGAGTTTATTTATTGTGAAGAAAAACAGCAACAACAATTATCTTCAATCTTGGGGCCTGAATCCGGATTGAAAGATACAAGACTCTTAGAATGACATGTACCCGGAGATTGTCTGGAATTGTGAAGTATACTGATGAACAACACGAGTTAAATGACTTGGGCCGTAGCGTACGGCGACTGCCATCATTCAACGAGTGATTTGTGTTTCTTTTGCAGTTATGAAATTTGGAACGTGTCACCAAAATATCTCGTCCGAGCGTCAATCGTACATAGCGCAGTCGTAACCACAGCTTGCAAGAGAGCAATTAGTTCAGGAATTTTGGCAACTATTTCCGTACGAGGAAACACGGAACGCCGCTGACGCCACCATGAGACGGTTGTCTCCAGGTTCACGTGTGAGCAAGTTCCCTTTGGGATGTGTGATGTGGATACACGATACACACCGGTTCAACCTCTGGTGGAGAGGCTGACGAGTACGGATAGTTGTGTTGAGTTCTGTGTTAGGTGGGGAGCAACCTTCCTTGTGTGGAAGCAAGGTTCAGCATCCAACCTACACAGACAGACTCTATCTGTGGTGACGCCCCGAAGGTAGATATCCGACAGGTCATCTGACGTCACAATCTACGACAGTCTGAGGTGGAATTCACAATACATACACTAGATGTCCCGATATAGTGCCGGTATGTGTCCAGGCGATTTGACCGGCACTAAACCGGGCACCGGCACTATTCAGAGTTGTGCCTGAAAAGTGCCAAACCGGCACTATTATTCAGGGCCTGAAAATCCCTCTTAAGTGCCGGCTTGGCACCAATCAGGACTGTTCCATTTCAGAGAGTGCTACAGCGCTTGCGCTTTGCGGGGCTGACAGAGTACCAAACGAACCGTTTTTGGATCAATCGTGAGGTGGGCGACGTGGATAACGAACTCCCGTGTTCCTTCGATAAAAAGCTAAAAGAGAAAAAAAAAGAGAGGAGCCCAAGCCTTCTTCAGAAGAAGAAGCAAGAAAAACGACTGGCCAACCAAAAGACGTTGTTAAGGAGGACCCGGTTCGCAGGGTATGCGACCCGTCGGTTGGCTTTTTTTCCCTGAATCATCGGTACACCTTCGCATATAGTGGCAGGTATGCGAAGGTGTAGTACCGATTCAGTCAGGTAAAAAACTTCAATCGACGGGATATAAGATACCCTGCGAACGAATCGGGTCCTCCTTAACACTCTACTCCACCCACCCACAGAATTTACCCTCAACTGGGAACCTCTTGTGGCCAGGATGGGTAATTCGATGGAAGGTCACAAGGTTTTTTATTGGATCGACTCCATCCAAGAGGTGTTCTCAGGACTGACACACATGTCCATGGGAAAATGTCCAATTCAGGAGGAGAAAAAGTGTGCACCCTGTCAGCGATATTTCGCTGTGCACTAGCAGCAGTACGATGCTGCAGATGCCAGGAGGCTGTGTAGCCTACCTCAGAGGTTCACACTCTGTGCGTCTCCAACCGCGAGATACTTGGAATGGAAATATGAAGATGCTTTTATTAGTTGCTGATACTGAACTGAAGAGGAGTGAGAGGAGTGGGCGAGCTTAGGGCTGCACCACTCTTTCTTCTTCTCGAATACCGGACAAATAAGCCAATCACACGAAAGATCCAGAATGCTTCCAGAATGATTTCTGGAAGCCCTCCTACGTTCTAGAAGAGTATCAACTGCAACCTAGATCTAGAACGCTTCCAGAAGCTTACAGAAGGAACCAGAAGTTTCCAGAAAGGCTTCCAGAGGCTACAGGAGGAACCAGAAGTTTCCAGAAGGCTTCCAGAAGCTACACACGTTCTACATAGATGTCCCGGTCAACCTTGACCTAGCATGCTTCCGGAATATTTCTAGAACAAGAGCATACATGCCAAGGAGAGATGGATACTTTTCTACTGCTACGCAGACTAGTTACTGCAATCGTATTCAAAGGTCAAACCGTGTCCGACTACTGGTGGTCTCGACGCACGATTTTCCTGACACACCCGAGGAGGTTCGAACCACCAGNTTTTCCCGGGGGGGTAGGAGCAGTGGTTGCCACCCCTCGCCGGCGGAGTGTTGGTGGCGGCAGCGCCTCCCGTGGTAACATGAGTGTTCCCCGAGATGCCAGGCAGCAGCACTATCTTGCTGGAGAGCAAGCCTCCACCGCCTACGGCGGCACCGAGAGAGCCCGTCTGCTGGAATTTCGCCGGGGTTTTGGTCTGCCGGCCACGCTGGGTGGTCGTGATATCCATGTCGGTGTCCATGATGTCGTGTTTTCCGCGGTTTGTGTTGTGTCGTCTGTGTTGTCTCGAAGTGAGCGCTACAACTCACGGACGGCGTCATTTTTTTTGACACAAGTTGCACAAGTCTACGTCACACGTTTAAAATGACTGCACACAGGTTCCAAGTTTTTGAAAGACAACTGTCGAAAATTTTGACAAAAAAGTCGGTCCGTTTAAAACGGTCCTCAGTATCCTCCTGCTGCCGCTGACGCGATAATTTGTGAAAGTGATACCCTGCGATAGATACCCTGCGAATTGGGTCCTCCTTCACAACAACATCAGTCTCAGTGCGATTAAAAACGGAAAATATTTGTTTCTCAAGGCAGTGAGAGGGTGGCTTTCTCTGGACAAAAGACAGAAATGGTAGCAACCGAGAGAGCACTACTACGTCATGACTGCCAATGCTTACTACTACTTTGAACACGCGTTTGTTGTTATCGGAGTGTTTTCATACTTCCTTAGAAGGAGTATTTTATTTTTACCACCACTAGACTACACTCTTCTGCCAAGGTGTACCGATTCAGGTAAGAGTCAATCGACGGACACCCTGCGAATCGGGTCCTCCTTCACACTCTCCACCCACAGAATTTACCCTCAACTGGGAACCTCTTGTGGCCAGGATGGGCAAATTGATGGAAGTGTCACAAGGTTCTTTCTAGGATCGACTCCAAGAAAGAGGTGTTTTCAGGACTGACTGACGTACATACATTGTGTTCGTGGGAAAATATCCAAGTCAGGATAAAAAGTGTGCACACAAGGAGATTTGAACCAGTAATTACCTTACGCCGCGAGCGGAGGAGGTGCATCGATTCAGGTAAAAGACACTCGGCCGATATTTAGCGAATCGGTTCCTCCTTAACACTTCACTAACATTTTTTCACATTTTTTCGCGCGTTCATCTACTCTAGATTCTGCGCCCCTGCGGCGTTTGTTGTGAGGAAGGTCATTTCGCTCGAAACTCTTGTTGTTCCCCTCAACGCCATATTTTCCTCCTGCATCATCACTGCTGCTATCTTTGGTAATATTTTTCATGTCTTTCGTCATTATTACCACCATCTTCCTTTTCGCTCGTCTCACTTCTGAAATCCCAGCCTATTTATTGGTGGAACCTAGTCGATCGGCCAACCGTGACGTTTGAAGACGTCACGCATACGGAGAGAAACCGAGCTATACTCGTAGTTCGAAGGGAAACCGTCTTCGAATCTTGTTGGCGTGGAGGGCTTGAGGCGAAAAAAGGCTGTGTGAGGTATGAACCGACACTATTGAGGGGTTCGATAGTGCCTGAACCGGCACTATAGCGGGAAGCCGTCAATAGTCCCGGAATGGCACTATTCAGGCCTGTGCCTGTGGCAAGAAAATTTACCGGCACTGTACCGGACTTTGGCACTATTCAACCGGCACTATATCGGGACATCTACTGTATACATTCAGCGTTTTTGGCACCCACAAGCTCGTTCAACCGTGTGCCTCTTTTCACCGAATCTAGACATTCATATGCCACCTTCAGTGCTCTTCATCGATTGCACGATGGAAACATGCGTATGCATGCAGCACCGCTTCGCTGTGCAAGTGGACGCCAACACCGTCTGTTTTCGAGTCATTTCTCTGGCCGGGAATCGGAGTGTGTTGATATCAACAGGCCGCCAAAATTGTTCCAGGAAGCGTTTCCGACTTGCAATCCAAGAGCATGCCTGCCTTTCACAGCAATCGAAATATCTGAGGGCGATGAGGTATTAGGGTTTGTTGGTCTCTCTTGAAACCATCCCTTTTGGGCCATGCGAAGGTAAAACATTGTGATATGATGTACTGTAGACTTGTAATCACTTAGCGACAAGTCAGCAAGTCAGCGCTGACTTTTACGTCGAAAGCACAGCAGTGGATAACTATGCTGATTGTACCTTCCTCCTCTGTGAGATGTACGGCATATCCACTATGCCACTAGTGGATACGCTCTACCTTGGGGTAGCAAACCCGTTAGTCAACAAGGCCGCTCGGGAGAACCGCCCATAAAAATTGAGGACCCCGGGCGTCTGGACGGCTCATCTCTCCCTTTGGTGGACACCGTGACACCTCGTTCGCTTGTTAGCGCGTGCGCGACGCGCGGGGGATGCTAGACCTGGCCGCGCTTGCGTACAAAATCCTAACACACCACTCGATTTTCAGGTTTGCCAGACGAGCACCTCGTCGACGATCACCGCGCGCTCTGGACGAACTACATGTACAACAATCGAACTGCACAACAGAAGCAAATGCATGCATCCCCCAAGGGACAAATCTTCGGAAAGGGACTGCCCTCGTTGTGTTCTCGCTCCTCTCGTGTCTTTTGTTTTGGCTGTCTTTGCGGTGAGCGAGTCGTGCGCGATCGGGTGCATGCCCTTCTCGCTTGTTCTTCCACGAAGAAGGAACACCATCATCCGAATCATCTCGTCAACCAAGAGCACGCACAGAAAAAAAGGTCGGGTATCCCCACTCTAACACCTCTTCGGCGATGGCTTCACGTTCTCCGCCACATTCCGCAAGGAGTTGCCGACCGCACAGAGCACGGGTTCATGTTCGCCACGCCAAGACTTCTAACCGAACACAAATACCGCACTGCGCGTGCCCCGAAAGAACACCGGTTAACTCCGTAACCGGTCCGATGGCATTCGCTTTCTACAGTAGCTCTGAACCATGCACCGATCGCGCAAATGAAGCGGTCTCGGCTACTCTTATTTCTGTGCCGTCCATCAACAGAACACTACGCTAAGGAGTTCCGCTTTGCTCGCTCGCACGCAGCAGCGAGGAGCCCTGCTACTGCGGAAAGCCTCCGATTCTGTAGAGAAAGACCCGCACCCATCCCTCTCTGCCCTCGCCATGGCACTAAGACCGCATCTCAACACGAACCGAAGCTGCTTGGAAAGGACTCCAGGGAGCAAAATCACTCCCGACGTTCCTTCTCGGAGCGCCGTGTTCGCTTAATCAGAATCGGTAATAGTTAGATACATTCGCTTCACAACCTCTGGAGGACCTCCGTCAGCTGCTCTGGCGTGTAGACAGAGTAGCCCTTTTCGGTTACGCTTGCCACCTCCACGTTGTCCGGGTTGATCTTCTCCTCCATCACCTGCCGAAGGCGTTTTTTCACGATCGTTTTGTTGTAAACTTGAATACCAGGACAATCACGTATCTGACGTCACAATGTACGAAACAGTCTAAGGTGACGTTATTACGTAGTAACCGCGAATACAACAACCACGGCAGAGCGGGGTGAGCGGCGCGGTGTTTTGACGGAAACCGGAAAAGTTGGCAGACCAATACAGACGTGAAAGGGAAGCGTACGTCGTGCAGTTGGTCCACGCACCCCTGCGAAGTAGACGTACTTTACTGCAGAATCACGAGTCCACCGGTACCCTCCACTCAAGTCTATTCCAGCTTGCTGAACTCGGGCTGTCAACTGAACGAAGTGGCTTGACCCAACTCAAGTTACTGTCCAATCGCCAGACAACCCCAACAAAGAAAAGCGATAAGTAATCAGACGCAATTGGCGAGGCAAAAGGAGTACGTATGCACAGCAAGTCAATGGTGAAGGCATCATCGAGGAACAAACGGAGCACAACAGATGGACACGGCACGGCCACCAGCATAAGCTTGTCGATTTCGACAAAGAACCGCCGACGATCCTCTTTCTTGGCTGCCGAGGAATGCGCCACGCGAAAACTTAGGCTTACACAAGGCGCCCAGAATTTAGCCCGGGCGCGCCCGCCCTATCCTTTTCCTTTCTTCACCTGCTTGAGCGTGGATACGGCCAACGCCTCCGCCTCGGCAAGCGTGAGAGAGTCGCTGTAGCCCTCCTGGAGGGTGCTCTGCGCCCCCTCGCTCCCCGAACCGATGGCCTTGCACTTGTACCGCACGAACATTCCCGAAGGGTCGCTGAAGAACAGCTGGGGAGGAAAGGCAAGAGGCAAGGACATGACGAGAGGGTAGGATCAGGTATTGGCGTGGGAGGAGAGCTGGAGGTGCGTGTTTTGCTTAGATGAGCTCGGCCGTCTGCTACGAAGCGGTACACTCTCTGCCGCTGCTCTTGAAGTGAAGCCTGCAGCTCTCTATCATAGCGAACTTCGCCCTCCATCTCTGATGAGAACACTTCTGTTGAGAGTCGCGCTCACGATACATGTCAAAAGCCAAGGGCTTCATCAAAACTCGGATTCAGCCCCAACGAGACCATCTGCTGTAGTGCACTATGTCGCCCCGGTGGTCTAGTGGTATCCTCGTCATCCGCTAGTCGCAGAGGTCGTGAGTTCGAATCCCCATGGGGTGAAAATTTTACGAAATTTGCGGGTGAAAGCGAAATATAGCTTAAAAAGCTCTCGTGAGTACAAAACTTCGACGCTAGCACCGTTGACGAGGGAAAGGGACGGCTGGACCCTTCACGCGATAAAAATAAAATTCAGCACGCACCGCAGGAGGAAGGTGGGGCATGAAAAGAAATAAAAAGAAGAAAAAAACCCTAGTGTTTACCCCCTCCTGTGTGACCCAGGATGGTTGTAGTTGTACAAAAAAATACACTGAAAACTGTAGTACTCTACATACGCTGAAAAGTGTTGTACACGTCTCACGACGAAAAATGGGGGTACTGTCGCCATAGTAAATAGGACGAAAATAAACACACACTATGTAACCCAAACGGCAATATACTGCAACCGAAAGCAAAGACCATGACGACACCACGGTGGCGGCGGTGGCGGTTCGTAAAAAGTCTTCCCAGCGCGTGGCACTGCCCTCCCCTGGAACGACGCAAGTTACACCGCACCTGCGCTCCCCGGTCATCGAACCCCGCCATGAGAAGCGCAACTCCGAAAGGACGGCTCATCGTCTTGGAGCCCCCTCCCTGAAAGAAGAAGAAGTCACCAGGGCACAAGAGCGCCAGAAAAAAAAGGAAACGTCACATCGATCATGGGTTGGAACCAGAGGGGAAAATGCAAACAAGACAACGAAGGGTCAGTTCGGTAGAAATAGAGCGGGGCGCACTCTTGTTTTGCATGCCTTAGCTGATACGACCACGGGTCCTTGAGGGGGGAGGAGGGGGCAAAACCTGACGATCACGAGAAGATGTACGTACGAAATACGCGTGCCTGGACATTGAGAAGTTGCCTGGACATTGAAAGCTTGAGCAAACACTACGTGTGTTCGGAATCCACAACCACAACAAACTCACGCAACCAGCACATAGGGTGCACAAAGGCATGCCAGAAACACACAACAGAGACTTTCGCACAACATGAGACCAATAGTAACTACTACGAATGACAACAACAACAACAACAACAACAGCAACAGCAACAAAAACAACTGAAATAACAACGACGACAACAACCACAAACCTCCCCGAAGCTGAGGGCCAGGTCGCACACCGCCTGGGTCAGCGCCTCGACGCGCATGGGTTCGTCGTATGTGAATCGGTGGTTCTGCGCCTCCACCCTGGCGTGGTCGACCAGGGTTCGGGCGTCCGCGATCAGCCCGCTCATCGCCGCACCGATGTGCGAGTCCACCTCCATGATCTGGATCCATGACAGCAGTCTCACACATGAACCTCTTGTCCATTTAGAAGCATTTTTTGTGCTTTCAATAGTAACTGAGACTGGCTTCTTTTTCAGTGGTCAGCCGGTTAGAAGCGCGGTCGATGCTAACAGTAATAACACATAGCCACCTCACCACAATCTCAAGTGAAAAGCGATAGCTTTTGCCGTCCAAAAAATTCGATGCCGGGCCAGCTGCAAGAAACGGAGAGAGGCGAGACGGGTCCCTCACGGGCGAGGCAATGACACACCGTGTCCTCTCTCAAAACCAGCATGACAGGTCAATGCCAACCAGCACTTCGTCGCTCGCCTTCTCTACGCTGCTGGGCTCGAGGAGGGGAGACGTGAGGCGCTTCTCCACCGCTAGGACCACCCCCTCCTTGGTCTGGATGCCCACCGCCGTAGACCCCAGCTTGATCGCCTCGATCGCATATTCCACCTACAGACAAAAAAGTCGTTGCAAAAAAATGCAGTTGGAAGCACAAGGCAAAGCACGATGCCACGCCCGGACATGTGTCAAACGAGTACATGGGTGGTACTCCATCATGACATGGGTACCGTGGGTGGCACTCCAGTGGTGTGGCAAAAGCAGCGAGAGGCCCCGGGTTATCCGTATAGTCAACAAAATTCATCGAAGACAGCGCCCATGACTTCGAGTTGAACGGCAGCATCTGTTGAGATCCCGGCAATGGGGCAATCTAACGTTCAATGAGTGTGAGCTGCTCGATTACACCAGGTGCCTGTATCGCCCTCACCCCCGACCAGGGCAATGCGTACGATGTGGGAACGACTTCACTGCTATAGTTGCCGTCCCGCCTTACGGAGCCTTAAGGACGTTCTCTCCCATTACTATTTATCAAACTCGCACAAGACACCTCTCTCTTGGCACTCGAAGCGAGACATCGCTAGCGAGAGAGTACGAGAAACGGGTCCAGAAGAACAGTAGGGAACAAAATTGAGCAAAATAGGTCTTGTTTGGTGTGTGCGTTTCCCACCCCTGAATACAAAAAACAGAAACGAAGCACGCGTCAACGCCCGTTTACGGGCCGCTGTTTCCTGCTTCCTATTTAGCGATGGGGCGAGTGCGCACGCACACCACAAAAAATGAAAAAACATAAAACAATTTCCTCAACTCACTGCAAGCCTTCAACACCCCACCTTCGACTCTAGCATCGCCTCGAACGGGTAGTCTTTCGGTGGTCGAGTGTACACATGCTAAAAGAAGCGTCATGGTATCGTGTAAGTTGGATGGATCCGTGCTGGTTCGTTGTTTACCTGAAACAGTCGGCCTTCTGGGGAGAACGTGTTCACCCCGCGGTCATACTCACTCCTGCACAGACGAGTCAACAACAACACAAAACGCAAGGGTAAGAAAGACGCAGGGTGGCAGGCGGAGGGCGGGGAGTGCAAGGGGCGTCAAGTGCGGCGTGTCCGCTTCATACCACGCGTTGGTTTTTTGCCCGAAGTCGCATGTAGACTATAACTCGGACGTTCATGACAGCAGTAATTGCCTCCTTCTCAAACCCTTTCAAGAGGTGGGCCGGTAGGAGGTTCAACGTTCCTGAGTGTGCGGGTCGCCAAGATTTGTGCTCTTGCGCGCAATCACGTGGACACTAATCCCAAACTCTAGTTCATCACTCAACAGCAGGTGTCCAATATTGATACCCGGCTACTCTAACTTATTGCCTGTTGATAGCCTACACCGGTAGACAGGATACCATGCGGTAGAAACCCCCCCCCCCCCTGACCGAATCTCCCGCGGGAGCTTCGTAGCCAAAGTCAAGTGTACGACAGGCACTGGTTGTAAGATGTATCACGCACGGAGATTTGACTTGTGCAACAACCTCGCACGGCAGCCCCGGCTCATTCTGCTCCTACTGCACGTGCACCCAGCATCCTCGTCGGCTTCTCTGGAAAACACAAACAAAACATAAGCTGCGATCCCAGCACCGAAAAGCTGCTGATGGGCATTCCAATACAGCAACGAGGCACAAATGCATTACTAATATCTCTCCTAAATATACGTCGTTGATGTCGGACGACGACGCTTTGCTCTCTCTCGCTACTGCTTTAGCCAATTCATCACCTGGTTGCGAACATCCTCGCTGTTGCTCGGCGTCCTTCACAGAGATCTGTAGAGCCAACTTTTGAGGATCACGTTGCTTCTCCGATTGCCGTCCCTTCTTGTGAGCGCAGTGGCTCTCCTCTTGCGTGAAGGTTAGCGCGGTGATGCAATCGTCAATCAGAGGAGATATCACACTTTCGAAGTGGTGTACGTGCTACAGGGAGGGCTAGACAGTAGTCAGACGCGCAGAGCGCGGGCGCGCTCGAGCAATGCAGGGGGTGACGCAACGAAGAAGGTGTACCTACGTCTCTTATGGGGGGGTCGTGCATGCCGCTCTTCTAGCAATCTCAGCACAGCAGACCCGCCGTGGGAGCAAGCACGCGAGAGTGCCAGAGAGAGACCTAGGCAGCGAAGGGGGGCAAAGGTACTGCTGTCAAAATGGTGCAGGAGGTTGCCGGCGAATCGGAGTTCCGCCGGCAGACGGGAAAGAAAGGGAAGCTCGTAGTGGTGAGTCCTTAGTTCGCGCATCCAGACGTCTTGCTCGTCAACGTCTTTGAAGTCAGCAGCAGCAGTTCATCCATATCTCTCGTATTCTTCGCGCCAGACCTCCGGGTGTCGGGCGGAGGCGTGCGTGGGTATTTGTGCTCGCTGCAGTCATCGAACAAGGAACGTCTTTGTCTGTCTATTCTGCTACGATGCCGGGCTTTGCCGCACAAGACGCGCTTCGCCTGTCTCAATAATAGTTTCTCCCAAGTTGCATTTGCGGTGTTTCCAGACCTTGTCCTGTCGGCGACGATAATCACCCGATCCACACACAGCAGCAATAGCAGCAGCAGCAGCAGCAGCAGCAACCACTATGCGAGACAGCAGCTACAGAGAAATGAAGCAACGGCGGAGGTCGTTGTCAAATTCCGGCGAAACGTGCTGTCATAGGTGTTCGCCAAGGACGAGGAGCTGCGAATTGTTTACTCTTGGTGCTCGAGAGATTGTTCCTCGTCTCCTCTGGTTTACGCGTCACCTGGGAACATCCACGATCTATCGTCCACTGTGGGCTCCCAATGCCCAATGCTTGCCTTGCGGTTTAGTAGCAACTCCTACCAGAGTAGGTGTAGCGGTGCACTAAGGGCTGCACTGATGCACTTGCTCTACTTCTGTGAGACAGCGAGAGTGTCGGTAGGCATTGCCGGACAGAAATCGTACCGCTTGGGCGCACGCCGCCTATATCTTTCGGCTTCGGCAGAAACATTCGCCCGCCTGTTAGATGCTGCTGCAGAATGACTGCTGTGCACGCTGCTGTCAAGAGCTTCTCGCTGGTGTTCGCGTTGTGTGCGCGTGGAGGTCACAAGCTCTATTAATATGAAACAAGATGAAGAGAAGGTGCAGATGATTTGACACATGATCGTCCCTCTCTCTCTCTCTCTCTCTCTCTCCTTCCCTCCCTCCCTCCCTCCCTACCTCCCTGCTTCCGTAATCGATCTCTGCATATTCTGCCTTTTTTGTCGGCGATGTGTGCACTGCTGCTACAGGTAGACTTCACGGCCTCCTGGTGCGGCCCCTGCAAGAGGGTGGCCCCGCAGTACGAGCAGCTCGCGTCGCAACACCCGGATGTTCTCTTCCTCAAGGCAAGACACGTGTGCGATACAACAGGGGTGGGCCGGGTTTAGCGAACCCAGGCAGTTCTCCGGGCCCATTGTTTTTTGTACACCATGGTACTCCATTTGTTAGGGTAAGTAATGTAGCCTCTCACGACGGGAATCGACCGCGTCAAGTGTTCGATCCACACGGACAGAGGTACTTGATAGAGACATCGGAACGGTTCTTATTGTGAAGACAACAGCAATTACAGTGTCTAGAGAAAAACTGGCCGCTATTTAGGCCAGGTCGCTACTGCCAGTGTAGCGGCTATGGTACAGCCGTGGTGCCACGCGATGCAGGGCATCTCGCTCAACACGGGGTCCCTAAACCGCCGCCCCCACCTCTGTAGCGAGTTATTCACGGGTTGTTAGTCCTTCCGAACGGCCGATATAAGCGCCCTGCATGGCGATCCTGTATAAAATCGGGCACAGAATGTACCCACCGTGTTGTGCATTGGACATGTCTGAGGCTTTGAACATGATTGGAAACGACGGAGATTGTAGCGCAGGTGCGTCAAAGTGGCTTGCCGGGTTTGTGGGTGTTTCGGCTGCGGAGAATCTACTTGTACGAAAACGTTTCCAAGCGACATGGTGGGCACATACGTAGCGCGGTTGGTTGACAAAGAGAACAGGGGGGACGGGCGGAGAGAGAGGGTATGATGGGGAGTGAGAAACAGCGACAGAGGTATAAGAATGCAAGAGATTTGAGAGACAAGGAGATAGAGTCAAGGGGGAGAGAGAGAACGACCATGACTATGATGGAGAAAAACTGGCATGGCGTTGGCGAGATAATGTTGTGATCCCACGTGCTTTTTTCGCAGGTGGTAGAAGACTCCAACAAGGAGCTGATACAGTCGCTATCCATCCGGGCGTTCCCGACGTTCCGCTTCTACCTCGAGGGGAATCAGGTGGACGAGACACGCGGCGCCAATATCCAGGAGGTCGCCACCAAGGTACAGTTGCCCACCGTTGGCTCAGGGCGTGTGTGCCTCTCGGGGATATTTTGTATCGACCGCGCTAGGCTAGCCGTCTGATGAATGGAAATACTTGAGTTTTCATGGCGTGATACAAAACGCAAACACCCTGTCTATGCAACGGGTTCTGCCGACACAGCGGGGGGCGCAGGAGTTAACGTAAGTGTGTGTGTTTTTATTGTTAGCATCGACCGCGCTAACCGGCTGACCAATGAAAAGACGTCAGTTTAGTGCGGTTGAAAACACAAAACACTTCTATTTACCATGAACAAGTGTGTGTGTGAATGAAAGAGAGATAGATAAAGAGAGAGAGGGAGGATTGAGAGAGAGAGGGAGGGAGAGAGAGAGGAGTTTATGGTCAATGGCCTAATTACCTCGAGTCAATCAACCAACGGATTACCCCCCCCTCCCCGGCCACACACGCACCATGCAGGTGGTGCAGCACAAGGCCAAGGTCGTCCAGGCCTTCGCGGGCGAGGGCATGTCGCTCGGAGGGGGTAGCGGCGGTGGCGCAGCCGGCGCTGCCGCCGCGTCGCTCACCCCTGCGGAGGCGGCGGCGGAAGCTCGAGCCAGGCGTTTGGCGCGCTTCGGAGCGATGGAGACAACCGGAGACGGAGCGAAGCCGGATCCTGAGGTTGCCAAGTGAGAAGAGGCGGTTGATAGGAGAGGGGATGATGATGAGAAGTCAGAGAGCGTGCACCATGGTGAAGGTGGTTGGCTCCTGGCCCCGCCGTCTATCTTGGTCTGCACGCTGCTTCGGTAGTCTTTTTAGCATGAATACGTGTTTGCGCTTGTTGTGACTCGGGCCAAGTTTCGAGGTGTTCCTTTTGCGCACCTTCACCGAAACAACGAGTCTTTTTCGTTCTTTTTTTTGGCTTTGGTCTATTAAAATGAATTTCCATATTTTTATGCTCCGCCTGCTTCGCTCTCAAGGGCCAAAAGGCTGTGAGTCTCAAAGGAGGGGAAGCGTGAAGAAGCAGTAGTAGAGAGGGGGTTTTGTCTTTTTTGCAGCCGCTTGCAGCGATGAAGGACGAAGGGTGATGGCCACGGTTCTGCGTCCCCCGTCCCCCCCGCGTTGCCCATCTGCTTCCGCCGCCGGTACTTCATCGGGACTACTGCTGCTGTTATTGCTGTTGCTGCTGCTGCTGTTGCTACCACCAGGCGCAACGCAAAGATTCTTGCTTCCGCTGGACCCGCCGATTTGCCCCCCGTTGCCGCCGCTTCGTCCTCCTCCGCGATGGATGTTGATCCCCCCGCCGTCCCCGGTGGCGGTGCGCTCGGCGGAGGTTCGAAACCTAGGCGGGCGGCGGACCCCGCGCTAGTCAGGCAGGTGAGCAAGCCTTTTGGTCGTCCGTCTGATGCGGTGGTGGCGGGGGTACGGGGTTGGTACACTTGTTTTTTGTTGTTCTCTTGAAACAATGGGGCAAGGAAGACTGCACTCGTTTTCCATGGTGATGGGGGTGGATGTGGTTGTGATTTTGGTGGCACTTCGTTCTTCGGCCATTGTTCAGCCATCGTTGTCAAACCCAGCACGGCAGCCCCGACGCCAACCCCCCCCNCCCCCCCCCCCCCTCTCCCAACCTTGGTTTTGTGTGTCAGCTCACGGAGATGGGATTCGCGGAGGTGAGGGCGAAGAAGGCGCTCATGTTCGGCAACGGGAACGACCTGGAGAACGCTGTGAACTGGATCATGGAGCACGAGGAAGACGCGGGCATCGACGACCCCATCCCGGAGGGCTACCAGCCGGCGGCGGTGGGGGCGGCGGCCCCGATGGACGCCGACAACGGTAAAAGTGCTGCCGGTAAGCTAGTTCCTGTCTCCTGCGATACAGCTTCTGTGCAAGGAAGGAGGGTCTGCTTCGTTGATAACTCTCGTGGTGTCTGTTGTCGAGAAGGGGAGCAGCATTGTTTATTGCTCTGATGGTGCGGGAAAGCTTGTGCGTGTCTCCTGCGACACAGGTTCTGTGTGAGGGATGATCTGCTCGGTGGATGTCTCTCGTGGTGTCCGTCTGATGGGCGCGACCGGCTTATATTGTTTGTTGGTGGTGTCTCCCACGAAAGACTGCAGCTCATGAGTGTGCTGTGTGTTTCGGATCGTGAGGTCGGGAGGTAGTATTGTAGGCGTCTTGATCTTGATGACAGTTTTGTCGCTGAGGACGAAGACACGCGGTTGTGTGTTGTTGCCGTCAACGGCCAACGCTGCTGCTGCTGCTGCTGCTGCTGCTGCTGCTGCTGCTGCTGCTGCTGCTGCTGCTGCTGTATCAGGTGGCGTGGCGCAGAGCTTAAAGTGCGACGACTGCAATGTGATCCTCAAGGACATGGCGGCGGCAGAGCTGCACGCCAGCAAGGTAACAGACACACTCGCGCGTGGTTTGTTTTCATGATTTTCGTGCCATAGGCATTCTCCCGCCACCCCTCATGAAACACCTTTCGTTATTTTAGGTGTCTCTTCACGCACGCATGCAGCCGCCACCCTTTGTGAATCCTCTTTGGTTTTTTGAAGTGTCTCTCCCTCAAGCTTGTAGCCTTTCTCTAGCTGTGTTACTCAAGGCGTTTCAGCTGACGAATGAAACAAGCCCCCGTCCAGCGTTTCGCTTTTCTTTTTCTGAAATCTGGAAAGCNTTTTTTTTTTTTTTTTTTTTTTTTGTGGGGGGGGGGGGGGGGGGGGGGGGGGGGGGGGGGGGGCGAGGTAAGAAAACTGCAACCACGGGGAGTGCTTCCGGAACATTCGTGACCAAATGCGAGGCCCCAGAAAACTGATTTTTTCCGGGTTTGCCGGCGTATTCAACCCGCTGACACCTGAGGAATGCGCGTAGAACCGAAGGAAAGTGCTGTGGGTGTCTACTCGATCAGCCGTCGTGTCGCGACACCCCCTGTAGTGTAGTCCCCATCTAATATGGATTCTTGAGACCGAACTACTCTTCGCATGTTTCGGCTAGAGCCAAAAGGAAAAAGCAAATGGGGTCCTCGGGGTGTGTGCTAGAAGTTCTCGCTTTATTATGTGGGAGAAGTGGTCGGCGAACACAACGCCTGCGGCCCACGTATTTTTTTTTTTCGTCGGTAGCGTCTCCTCGTCGGTACCGTCTCCTCTCGAACACGAGCGCAGGTGCGACAGCGTTCACGACAGCCGTTCGCCCGCAGCTTCCCTGATTCTCGACCATCGAAAGGCCCTGTCGAGGACATTCTTTTTGATTCCCCAGCCCTTGCTTTTACCGAGATTCGGGGTGTCTTGCAGCGTGCGAACAACCTGTGTTGGTGTTGTCCGCACATGCAGTTACTCGTACCCTGCCTCGTCGCCCATCGTCTGTGTTTTTTGCCGATCCTTACACAACTTTTCGTTGGACACATGTATCGTCGGTTTTTTCTACGACGTCATTCGCGCGCGTTTTTTTTTTTTGTTATTTTCTCGCGATCCTTCTTGTGGGGCTGTTGCCCTGCCCCCGACAGACTTCCCATGGCAATTTCAGCGAGAGCACCGATGCGGTGAAGGCCCTGACCCCCGAGGAGAAGGAGGCGAAGCTGGCGAGGATGAAGGCGATCATCGCCGAGAGGAGGGCAGCCAGAGGGGAGGAGGAGAAGGTCGACCACGTGAAGGTTTGTGTGTGGTCGTGTGCATGTGTGCGCGTGTGTGTTTTTGGATTTGCACCAACTCGCACTTCCTGTGTGTTTTTTTTTGTTATTGTTTGCATCGACCGCGCTAACCAGCTGACCAACGAGAAAGTAGAGTGTGTATGCATGTTTTGTCTGTGTAGTTGTCATCGCATTCGTTCTAGACGTTTTTTTTTTTTTCACCTTTCGGTGTGATTTCTGGACGCGCAAGCCGGGGTCACACGGGAGGGAGCAGTGCCACACAAGAGTGTGTGTTTGTGTTTTGGTCTGGTGCCACCATTCGTGACAGACGGAGACGGGGGCTCGTTTTCGTTTTCACAAATAGAAGCAGGGTGTCTGAGTTGTGACTGCAGTCCCGGGCACCAAAGACATGACGAGATTGAGATTCACACGGAATGCAACGCCCCAGGTAGAGTGAGAAATGGGCCTGACAAGTAGATCTATTGCATCTTTTTTGGTCATGGTCGAAGAATCTTCGCTCTGACATTGCTCGCAGGAGCTGCCGTGGGCGCAAAACGTGGTCATGTTTAAATACGTGAGAGAAGATCCCCGTTTCCCCCCGCGATTCGGCCTCCATATTGTTGCTGGAGAACCTACGTCACTCTTTTGTTTTCCTCCAATGCTGTCCGATCGCAAGCATCACTATGGGAGATCTGTATCAAACATATGACTATGAATGTTCAGAAGTCCCGTGGGACCCTTCGTGCTGAGACGTGAGCACGACCGATCGTTGGTTTCCTTTCGACACCTTTGGATGTACGATGAAGAGAGAGAGAGACAGAGAGAGACAGAGAGAGACAGAGAGAGACAGAGAGACAGAGAGATAAGGGGGTGCCAGCTGCGCTGGGTCTTCAAGCTGTTTTCTGCCCAACCCTATCAATTCTGCTGTACGAGTTGTTTTGCCTGTCTTCGGTCCCCAGCATGTACGTTTTTCTCATCCTTGTTCTCTCTTTCATCCTCTCTGTCGCACGTACGTACCTTATTCTCACTTCTATTTTTCCCTATCCGTGCATACGTGTGTTCCGTGTGTACCTTTTTTTGTCGCGCAGCGAGAGAAAGCGAGGCGTACGATGGGCAAGGAGGCTGCCAAGACCAAGGAGGAGATGCAGGCTATCGCGCGCAAGAACGAGATTGCCCGTATAAAGAAGGTACAGCAAATACTGGCTGCTGTGTCGAGAGATTTGGGAACAAGCGATATGTTTTTTTTTTGTTTGTTTCTCTCCCATCATTGGACTCTGCCGTCTGCCCCTCTGGCCCCTATCCTACGCTTCTACTGGCTAGACGACCCAACCGGGGTCACATAGGAGGGGGGGGTTGGACCCCCTCCTGCGGTTCATGCCTGAGGTATTTTTATCGCGATGTGTATGCTTTCGGCCAATAGACGACGTGTTCTTACACAGGCAGCAGGGAAGGACCGCGACAGATCTTGACCGTCCAGGCTCGCAGAGAGTACTTGTAAGAGCACCTGTGGTGGGATGAGTGGGCAAGTTTTGCTCGGTATTTCCCCGTGCCTTGTGCCGTAGCAGAGCCCTAAGCAAGTTTGACCTCGATCGCCGAGACCGGTGTTGACGTAGGGAGCAGGCGCTTAAAGCGAGAGAGCTCTACATACATTGTGGCGGGAAGAACGGGGCGCACGCGCCCACTGCCAAGCCGCAAACTAATCACGGTCTTTTCTTCGCCTAGAAGCTAAACCCGTTCAGCAGATTTTTTCTACGGTTGCCCCCCCCCCCGTCGTTCTATAAGAGAGTGAGAGGGCGTAAGAGTTGTGTTCGAGCTGGACAGCGAGTGCACGGCATCTCACCGATTCCCCTTGCACGTTTATTTGAGTTATCTTCTTGTTTGCCATTAGAAAGAATGCAGTCGCGTTGGCAAGCTCAGCACGCGCGCGCGAAAAACCCCGCCCACCTTGTTTACCCCCCCCCCGTCCGGTGTTTGCCATCGGGGTTGGGTTTTCGTCGCTTGGCAACGACGTTGTAAAACAAGCCACTCCCCCCCGGTGTTTGCCATCGGGGTTGGGTTTTCGTCGCTTGGCAACGACGTTGTAAAACAAGCCGCCCCCCCCGGTGTTTGCCATCGGGATTGGGTTTTCGTCGCTTGGCAACGACGTTGTAAAACAAGCCAATTCACTTCGTGAACTCGGCAACCAGGTTACCGTTTTTTTTTTTTTCCTCCGTTTATTTTTTTTGGGCGGTAACCATAATGATGGTTGAGTAGATCATGTTGTGCGGGGTGAACCCTCACTCCGCGCAAGGGGGATGATCGCACCACGTTGTGTCAAAATGGTCAAGCACTCTCGAGGCAGTTACACGGTGCTTACAATTGTCTGTGGAAGTGAAAGCACCAGAAAATAAATTAATTCATACGCAGCTGTCATCCGTACGCAAGGAAGTAAGCACAAGATGCCGAACACCCTTAGCAGGATGCAGCGCACCCTTCATGCGACTCGCCGAATATCTCACGGCGCTTCGCGCTTGGTGATGTGAGAGCCTGGTCCGGTGAGAACCCGGCGTGCTCCGTCCCGGCTTTGTAGGGATGCGAGGTCAATGGTCTAACGACTACGGCATGCACGACTATGAGTACACCCTGTTTGCATTGCCACATGGCTGTTGCGCGCCATTGCGCCTTCTCCCCCCCCCCACCGCGAAAACCCGGCATGTCGCCCCGTCCCGGCATTGTTTAGATGCGCCGTCAATGGTCGAACGACCACTGCATGCGTCCCCCTCCCCCCCCCCCCNCCCCCCCCCCCGCCTGCTCAATCAACCAAACAGGAGAAGCAGGCGTTCGAGCAAGAGCGAGCACGCCTGAAGGCGGAGATCGCCAAGGACAAGGCCGAGCGGAAGGCGAGAGGAGGGAAACTCTCCACCAAGCTCGGCGTGGACGGTTACAAGCCCGCCGCCGCGCAGGGGGTGTACGGCGGCCCTAGCGCGGCGGGAGGGGCAGGGGCGGAGGGCGCGGCACCAGCTGATGCTGCAGGGCCCTCCGAGGAGGAACAGGTGGGCTATATGGGTCTGCTGCTGTCTGTGTGTGATTGTCTCACAGGTGGGGGCTTGGTTTTCGGGGTCCCCCCTGTTTTCCTTGTGACTCAACGCCCCTTGGAGTGTTTCTTGCCCGTGAAGAATATCAGCGGCTCATGTGTCTGCGAAAGGAAAGGGGACATGTAGTTACGTCTTTTCGCCACATTCAGTTCGGTTTTTCGTGGGCACATGCGCACTGTGGATAATCTGTGCATATGTTGTTGTTCGAAGCTGTTGGGTGTGTAGCCCGTGAAGGAACGGCGAGCATCACCGAAGTGCATGGTAGGAGACGCGACTCCCAGCCTCCCCCCCCCCCCCCC
>CACKRE030004884.1:57628-93677 GCA_902602495.3 Ectocarpus sp. CCAP 1310/34 | reverse complement strand
GGGGGGGGGGGGGGGGGGGGGGGGGGGGGGGGGGGGGGGGGGGGTACAACCTGCTGAACGTCGGGATGCGTAGCATGCACGAGGAACAGCATAGCTCCGCGACAGATTGCAAATGAAAAACAAAAAAAATCGATGCGTCACAATCGGCTGAAGTTCATTATTCGTGAGTGCCCAGGAGCAGATGCCCGTCCACAATCAACAGGGTGACGAAGAAAACAAAAGAAACACACCCCATCAATGAAGACTCTGCAAAATGTTGCAACACGCGGCATATGCATAAATCTTTTACCATAGAACCCACACAGACTGCGTGGTACCAACATGTTTCCGTATGGTAGCCTTCACCTGCGCTACCCCCAGGCCACTTATCATCCCATCCCGCTTACAGCGCGGGGCGTTCAAATTTGGCGGGCATCAGCACGCGGCGAGCGATGTTTCCAAAGGTATGGGCACTGCAATGTAAACGACGGCCTTCTCCATCGACGGGGTACGGCTTCGTTTGTAACTCACAAATGCACTGCAGCCACACACAAACTCCTGAATCCAATGCTAAGAATCAACCTTTTGGGTAATCCAGATAAAACATTTGAGCGGCGACAGGTCGCTCCACAGAGCAGTCAAGCCCCCGCGAAGATTATCGCGGGCGCACCCTAGATCAAAGGGACCGTAAGTGGCGAACGCTTCGCGGTTCTGTCTGGCATATTCTCAAAAGATTGCTTCTACTTTCGTCTCAGACCAAAGGGGGCAGTGTTGACATGAGCAAAACATGTGAAACACGAAACAGATGTGGTATATTACATGTAGGCAGCACATGCTGCCGAAACCCTGCTCTCACGCGGAGGCGAATCGGCTTGCTCTCATCTCGGGCAGCGTGAAAACGTAAGTATTCCCGTACCTGCAGGCAGTCGTATCCGCCCGACCACGTGCCAACGCGAAAGCAAAAACGGCGGCGGTATCTCTAGGTGCTTCTAGGAAACAGAGCCTATTCGTCGCTCGCCGAACCTGTGGTTGACCTCAACACAGAGGCAGCCGCCATCAACAAGCACCTCCCCCACACCCCCTCATCTTACCTCAAGTCATGCCGACAAGGGCAGACAGACCCCTCTCCCATCACGAAACCGTCACGCGCTGTGTCTCACCTCAAGCCATCCCCGCATAGGTAGACGCGTTTCTCATCACGAAACCCTCATCCGTTTTGCCTCCCGGCCAGCGCCGCCACCGCTTCCGCCCGCGCCAACGGTGGACCCACCTCCCCCGCCGCCGCCGCCGCCGCCGCCACCGCCGCCGCCACCGCCACCGCCTCCAGCCCCAGGCCCAGCCCCGGCCTTCACGACCGGGGCCATCTCCTTTGGCCCCGAAATAAGCTCCACGACCGGCATCGCCGTCACCACCGCCTCCTCCGCCGCCAACCTCTCCACCGCCCCAACGCTGCCCCCGCCGTCGCCGCCGCCGCTGCTGCGCGGGCCTGTTGCTTTCTTCCCATCCCCGCCGTCCTCGCTTTTCGTGGCCGCCTCTGCCAGAGCAGCCAGGCCTCCGCTCCCGGCCCGGCGCCGCCCCCTCTCCTCTTCCCCGACCCCTTCCCTATCTCCGCAGCTGTTCCCATCGGGCACCACCGCCGGTCCCGAGCACGCCTTCCCGGGAAAACCGCCTCGTTGTTGTTGTTGTTGCTGCTGCTGCTGCTGCTGCTGCTGCTGCTGCTGCTCCGACTGGGCCGGATCGCTCGCCCAGCCGCGCCCTCCTTCGCCGGGCTGTTGGGCCGAAGAGCCGGGGGGGCGACCGCTGCTACCGCCGCCGCCAGGAGACTTGGATCTCCCCGTCCGCGAGCCAGTAGTACCGTTGTTGGAGGTATTCCCGCAGCCGGCTCCACCAGTCACTGTCGCTCGGCTGTAGAGGCGAAACGCCATCCCGTGATATGGGGTTAGTTCGTTCGTTCAACGGGCGAATCGGCCTGCGTGTTTACCGCACCCTGCAGCAGCGTTTTAAGTCCCACTGCCGCCGCCACCCCAGTGCAACAGTTGTACGACAGTGGCACTGCCGCACTACGAAAAACAGGTACACGGTGAGCGTGACATATTCAGTTGATCACACATATCTTCTCACCAGCTGGCATCCAATTCTCTACGTTCACAATCAGAAGAGATATACTGGCGAGGGGCTGGCAGGGCCGAGAAAATGTTTGTCAATCCCAACCCTGAAAATCGTGGTGCCAAGGCAACAACACTAACGACGATCGTGATGACGACCGCAACAGTATCATAAGCAGCGACTCACCTTGTTACAGAGCCCTCCTGGCTACCGTCTCCCGCCTTCCCTCTGCTGCTCTCCCCGTCCCCTTGCCTCGTGCCCTTCGAACGTGGCCAAACAAGGAGCGCCCAACGCCAAGCACACAGGCACGGCGCGTGCCGGAACAAATCTTATTAAAACCACAACACTAGCTACACCAACATCGAGCACGCTAGCAACGATAACCAGCTTTCAGAGTAGCTGCTGTGTGGAAATGGCAATCGAAGCTTCAGAATACCTGCCCCTGGGTACAGTTAAGGGGCTGACCTGCAACCATTCCGTGAGCCAACCTTTGTCAAAAGCCACCAATCACCTGCAGCTTATGCAAGACCACAACATGTCCCGGCCGATATTCATTCGTAACCCTTACAACAGCCGAATATTTTGACGCGCACCATGCGGCAACAGAACCAGCCTAAACATATCCACGGCGTGAACAAAAAAAGATCCTCAAAGCAGCTGATACGACGCAATATCACACGTCATGTATCGCCGGGACCCCCATTCCAAAGGAAGGTACCCGAAGCTGGCTGTCTGGAGTCTGGTCCGAGTGGGCATCTATTACTGTGTCATGGCCTTTGGAAGCGTTTCCCGGTCTTAGGCCCACCGACATCGGCTTCTCTTCATGGGTCCGCCGATTGGTGCGGCATATGCAAAAACTAAAGGCACACGCACGCAGAACCGATGCTTTCCACACTAACGCTTCCACACACCTTCCCGCACGAGCCGCCCCAGCCCTCCTGCCCCGCCGCCTCCGCCGCCCCGTCCGCGCGGGACTCGCTCTCCTGCTGGCGTCGCTTGTCTTTGCGGCCACTCCCGCCCCCCACGCCCCTCCTCCCTCCCCCCGCTTCCGCGCCGCCGCCCCCCCTCGACTCGCTCGACTTCCCGCTCCTGCGCTTCTTCGTCTTTCCTCTCCCGCTGCTCTTCTCACTGTCACCGCCGCCGGCTGCCCCCTCCCGCCCGTCCTTGCCGCTCATGACCGCGGAGCCCCCGGAGCCTTCTCCGGCCCCCGCGCCGCCACCGCCGGCCCACAACACCCCCTTCCCCCCTGTGCTACCGCCGCCGCCCCCGGTGGCAGCGCCGCCCGCGGGAGCGCCACTTGTGTTAGCTCCTGACTCCGCGAAAGACGCCGACCCCGCTGCGGCCCCCGCTGTGGTAGTCATCCCGCTCCCCGCACCCCCCCCGGCTGATGTTGCGGTGCCTCTGCGGAGGTGCGCCGGGGCCGAGGAAGAGTTGGATGAGTTCGTCGCCGCGGCGGCGGCAGCGGCGGCAGCGCCGGAACCGGCGGCGACTCCGCCATTGTTGCCGCCGTTGGAGTGTAGCTGCTGTTGCTGCTGTTGCTGCTGGGAGGAGGCGGCTGTGGTGGAGTGCGGAAGTCGACGCTGCATGCACTTGGCGGATCTGAGAGGGGGGGGTGGAGGGGGTAGAGGTTCATCATCAGAGATAGGTAGAGACAGACAGACAGACAGACAGACAGACAGACAGACAGACAGACAGGTCTACAGTCGTACACCACACACGTTCATCGGTCAGGCGGTTAGCGCGGTCGATGCAAATAACAAAGGCCCACAGAGACACCAGCCCCTCGCACCACTAGGGACCGCACGACTAGTGAAGGATACCCCTGGCTGCTGCACTCACTTGTGGATCTTGAACCCGAAGATGAGGGGGGTGTAGCTAGACCTAGCAGGGTCCGGCACGAGCCTGTCGAACGTGATGAAGAACAGGTGTGCGAAGGAGGTACCAAAGAATGCGCCGTCCAACGCTGCAAAAGAAAAGAAAAAAAAGGAAAAATGTTAGCCCAGCAGCCGGCTATTCTCCCGCTCACTGCGAAGACTTCCAATACATGCCCCGCGATTCTTGTGGTATTACCTCGAAAGGGTAGTTTTTCTGTGGTTGCATATGCTACATATTATGATGAAAAAATAGGAGCCAACAGAAAAAACAATACCGAGGCCAGCAGTCCCTATGAACTTTCGACCAACCTCACAACGTATTGGACGCATGGAAGCAGAGCGCGAGCTCACAAGCCATGAGCAAATTGAGATACCAGGAGCAATACTACTTGGAGGTGGTGTCTTGTTTTGCGGCCACCCATATTCAGTTGGTAGGTTGGATGGAACCTTCAGCGTAGTCTCCTCCGCCCCCCTGCCCCCCCTCCCTGTCGGACACCCGTGTTGATTAACAGAAAAAAAAAGCAAGCGACCACTAAGTCAAACCAGCAATCCCGTCATTGGTCAGCTGGAGAGCGAACGCTTCGATCAAAAACATTAACTGAACAAACATGACCCCGGTCGACATGGCTTCCATGGACCGGCAGCTACGCATGGACCGGCCGCTACGCGAAGAACACAGCAAAAACGCGGCGAAAGTGGCGACTTCGCTGTAATCAAACATTTGGGAGGGTTCCCACAATGGCAATAACAACTGTGGACAAACTAAAAAAGCCGAAAGTGGCTGGAAAATGCCTCATCAGTGCTGCAGTAGGAGGGCTCCTCCATCGGTGGTATTAGTGTCAATGTTGTCACACGACAGCTTCACGACCAGGAGGGGCAACAACAAAAATATGGTGACTGAATGAACGCCTTGCCAGAATCTACGCCATTTGCAGGACCGAGCGTACCTCCTTCGCGCAGTTATCAATGGGAAAAACTTGAATACGCCAAAGGGAAAACCAACATATAACAACATCGGAGTGGCTGTACTGCGCCGCCGGATAAAAAAAAATGGCATAAAAACGGTGTTCTTCGACGAAAAGAAAGCCTTGCTCGAGGTGTGTTAATGGCTTCCCCGCGTCCTGTAGGGGGTGAGAGAGGGAAGTGGCGCGGATGGGTGTCATGTCACTCACGTTCACCACCGTAGGGACTGACGGTGTTGTAAACGTCGCAGCACCGCGGGCAGTAGAGCTTCACCGCCTCCTTCTTCGGCTCGTCGAAAATGCCCACCTGTTCAGATTCGGAGGGGAGCCACAGAAAATACAGACAAAAAACATGATAGGTAGGCAGGCAGGCAGACAAGACAGATAGATAGATCGGCAGATAGACAGAACAGACAGATAGACAGACAGACAGACAGACAGACAGACAGACAGACAGACAGACAGACAGACAGACAGACAGACAGATAGACAATTATGGGTTGCAACTAGACCCTCATCAACGGAAGAAAACAAAGGACCTTCTGAAAACGTACGAGCACACACTAGTCGGCATGAGACAGACGCAAACAGAAGTTTCGTTGCGCAGTAAATAGGCGCCCCCAGACAACACCCTCGTAGCTCGTTGAGCACAAACGCCACGAACCCAACGGATGGCATCAGGACGCAGGGGAAGTGACGTGATCATCGTGTGCCAAGCGCCATAGTCGTGGGTGCACCACACAAATAATTCAAAGCGATTTTCGCGTGAAGCTTCTTACCGGAACAACCGGTTGGTTCTTGCACATGGTCCTTGGACATCTCCCGAACTCCGCCAGGCGGTACTTCTTGTACTGCAAAATAAGTCNGGGGGGGGGGGGATTACTCCTCAAGGAATACCATGTTACAAAACAAGTCAAACGAAGTGGAATATCTTCGAGGAAATCTTTCGGATGATGCTGTAAGGAAACAAATCGAAGGGGAGGGGTCGCTTCTTAAGGATACAAAAAATCTGCGAGACCCGAACCCCGCCCTCTCTGCATGAGATGCTGTTCTCCAGGCCTTTCCGGCTACGGGTGAGGCACCTCGGTTATAGTCTTGTCTTGCAGCCACTCTTCCCTTCTCCATCGCTATTTGGGAAAAAAACTCTTGTGGGTCCTAACGGATTGTTTCACACGACACAAAATCATTGATGATGCTAATGTTTGACAACAAAGCGCTACATTTAAGTGTATCAAATGAATCTACTATCGTTGAAACAAATCTTTTACAGCGTTAGGTGGACCAAGTCACCTGCTAGCGCTCACGCCAACGGCGTAGATCACGCCCGTCCGACAAGAGATCAAACCAACAACGTTGTTAGCACAAGCAACAACAGACGACGAGACGACGACCTGCGTCACTATACGCTACAACACACCATCGCTTCGAGGCCCCTTGCGGTGACGATGAAGCGAGCGTGAATCATGCCGTAGAGCATGAAGGCCGACTGAGCCACCACCGGGTCTTGGGGCTCATCCGCAGCTTCAAATAAAAAACGTGCACCGGGCGACGGGGCGGGGGGGGGGGGCACGACCTTGGAGAAAAAAAAAAAAAAAGAGTGACATCTCCTCCATGCACCAACCCAATGATGTGTGGTACGAGGTAGGCTTCAAAGAGAAGGAACTGTGAACAGAGGTGTGTATGACAGCACGCTTCGCAACGAGGGCATGAAACACATGTGACAGCACGCTTTGCAACGAGCGCATGAAACACATGTGACAGCACGCTTTGCAACGAGCGCATGAAACACATGTGACAGCACGCTTTGCAAAGAGGGCATGAAACACATTAGAAGCGGCGGCGTCTGGGGATGCTGTTGGACATGGAAAGACAACGAGAATATGTGGAGATCAACAGCCAAAAGAGGGGTCTTCCTTACCAGTTCGGTCCAGGATTATGTCCAGGCAGCCCTGAAAATTGGCGAAGTGGTGCCGCAGTCCGTACAGGTTGAACCCATCCTCGATGTAGCTTCTGTCCACCTCGCACAACATACCTGAAACAAGTTCATGCGGCGTACATCGCATTGGAACACTACAAAAGGCTGGTTTTCTTCCCACTCGGTGCAAACTAATCGACACGTCCCGTCGAATGCGGTATTTTCTCGGACGGTGATCGCTCTATTGATTGCATGTACATTTTCCCAAAAAGAGATAGAATGGGGTTTGCAGACGCAGCCTGCGGTGCGCCAGATATGTTGCATGGAGGATGCCATCGGAAGCAGCACTGAAACCAGATGTTGCTCGGCGCACATGTGGCATGAGCCAGCATCGGGTAGATGGACGAAAGGGGGTACACAAGTGTAAGACGGCACAACAGCACTGAAAGGTATAGTCAAGAGCGGCGTGTACCTCCCATAGAAGGCGTGGGCTGCGAGGGTACAAGAATATGCCCACCTCCTTCACTTTTCTTGGTTCTCTTCCTGCGCAAGATGGATCTCAATCATCCCCGAGCCACCATAAACGCAGCGAGCGGATCCCTTTTCTCTACTATCATTGATAACTGTTCGTTCACTGCAATGTTTGCATCATCTGGTGGATCAATTTTTCCCTTGGAGGTGCTGATTTCTGTGTGCTATGTCCTTCATCGGGGCTATCTTCCCTCCGTCGCAACCCCCTGCATGAGCTTGGCTACCTTCGGCGCTCCTCCTCCGCCCCACTCCTGCAACTCCCTCGCGTAAACATCCAGCTCTCATTTAGTCGTATCCCGCTTTGCGATGCACCGCCGGTAACCGACGCGATACACCAGTCCATCGGGTTGGGTAGGAACATGGGTCCGCTTACTGGAGACACTCCGCCCTCCCGCAGCTAGCGGCGAGATTCACACATGAGCCGCGCGAGAACTTTTTTTTTTTTCTTTGCGATATTGTCGACTTTCCAGGTCCAGGGCGGTCGTCGACGATGCTCTGCCCGCGCCTCTGTGGCTTGGCCTAGCTTTAACTCTTCGGGCCTTTGGCAGTCAGTCTAGCTCGTCGCCAGAGAGTGGCCGAAGCTCCCCACAATGGCTTGCCATAGGTTCGGTAAAACTCGCTTCGTGTCTTCGCCCCCATCCACACCATATACGCCGAGGAGCAACCGCTGAGAGGATACCCAAACAGGAGGAAATAATCGCGTCCAGAGTAACCTATCTTCCTTCTCCCGTTTGCCTCCCTCTCAACGATGGCGAAACCTCCATCGTAGCAGCGATCTGCCGATGCAACTGATCTGCTGCGTGCTTGGCGATACTGCTGTAGCAACATCTGGGAGAGCGCTTTCCTGTCAGCCCAGCTTTTCTTTGTGTACACGCCTTGACCTGTGCCATACGCGCATGTAGATCCGAGGGCGTACGACCAACCCCAACTCGAACCCAGCCGTTCCGCCCATCAGTGCTCCGCGTGAACCGGTAGGATCCTTCCGCCGCAAGCCTCAGGTGGCATGGACGTACCATGGATGCTTCTCCATGGCTACACGTGCGTTGTAGCTGTGGGGGAGGAACCAGCCAGTCTTTGGGGGGGAGTGACGAAGTGGCGCAGAGGCGTCGTACGCTTCCGAAACGCATCGGCATGTTCCTCCCCGTCCCATGGGTTACAAAAGCTTGTCGACCTCTCGATCCAACCGATAGGGGCAGGGCAGAATCCTTCCAGGAAAATTCTTTGCAAGCGTCACCAACCACCAGCCAGCCTCCTATACGCACGACCTCTCTTGCCTCCGTGACGCGCATTCCCGGGAAAATATTCCACGGCGCGTTTGATACTGACGTGTTTTCCCCCATGCCTTTTGCTACGTCGTGTTCTCCGAAGTGCAGCGGATGCGATAGTGCGGCGTGAGGCCAAGCCACAACGTCTATTGTTTCCTTGGGTGCCGTTCTTTGGGCTACGACAACGGCAGCGTGCCTGATCTTCGTCCCTAACCCTCTCCATCAGTTGGCTCTGCTCTCCTCTAGGACGGCTTGTGCGCCTCCTTCTGCTGTGCGGGTGTGCGTCAGATCCTAACTGCCATCGACCATGCTAGGCGACTGAACAGCGAGATACGCGTGGTCGCACCGTAGGTGATATACGTAAGATACCACACCCTCTGGACCGATTTCCAAAGCGCTGTCACTCCACGAAGAATACTACGTCAAACTCGCAAAACACGTTATCGGAAAGCTATCGACGATACGGTTCCAACGCCGCCATCTTCGGCACCGTTGTGCTCTTTCTACCGAGAAATCGAGCTTTGGAAAATCGGTCCAGGGGGTGTGATGTCTTACGCACCCTACCGCAAGTGTGTGCCTGTGGCCAAGATGCTTCTTTGCCTGATTCTTCCGGAAACGATGCGTCCACGTCTTGGGCTACATTCATGGCAGCAGGCGAAGAGTGTTCTGGAAGAGGACAAGAGAGGAAGTACGAACAGCCTCTGCTGCTGCGCTGCACGCATGACCCCGAGGTACGGCCAAGGTAAAGCACACAGGCTATGATACGCGAGGGCGCAAAAAAACTACCATCACGATGGAAACTCGTGGTCATTTCATCACGTCTCTCCTGGACGTACATAGATTTTCCCGCCCTTCGGTATATGTTTGGGTGGCACCAGCCGGGGTCACACAGCAGGAAGGCCACACAAGGATTTTGTCCATTTCTACACCTGCTGTAGAAATATTTAGCCGTTCACTTTCCCTCGTCGGGCGTTGAGTTTGAATATTGTGCACACACGAAAATCGGTGCCGATCAAATCGTTTGGGCATTTGTAACGCGAGAAGAAACAAGCCAGTCTTTTTCGTGGCTCCGCCAAGATTCGATTTCACATCGAAACGTTGCGAGAGTTGTACCGTACCACCGAATGGCCCCGGGTTTGAACCGGGAATTTTGCGGAGTGGTGGGCGTGAAGCACAGCAGAGGTATCGAATGTCTCCCTCGACTACGGTTCTACTGCTGTTCTGAGCCGTGACCAAACAGGCTCTTTAGAAAGACGCTGTGCGGCGACTCAAAAGACACAAGGGGTAACGGCCCGCTATGAATACAAACGAGGATGTACAAAAAGTGGCACGCAGGTACGAAGTCTACAACAGGTCATGGTGGGGGAGTCAGGGGTCGAACACGGCCGTGATTGGTCAACCGGGAAACATACGAAGAGGGTGTTCATGCTCGGAGAAGCGGTGATTGGCTCTTTCGCGAGGAAAACATCACGACAACGAAGCGAGATTGGTTTTTGGAGAAAGGACAAGGCCCGGAAATCGGGACTGCCGTGCACTGCGCACCTCACTTTGCACTCTACCACGACCTTACCTCATGTTGGCAGTTCCCTGACTGCACCAAACGCGATTGGAGCACTGGTCGGGCGGATAAAAACTGCACGATTTTCCCACTGCTGGGATATAGCTGTAATCAATTGTATTCCGCTTCTGTGCGCCATCTCAAGTTTTCGAGCCTGCGGGTGGCTCTCGCTTCTTGATCAGTAGTAGGACAACAAAATGACTGTGAGGTGCGGTCGAGAGCCAAATGCCGGTGTTGTGCCAAAGAGACTAGGGGACAATCCAATTCCATGGTTACCGTGGGGAAACCCACCGAGGATGAGGTGCGTGAAAAATGGCTGATGGTTAGGTCCTGTGTGCATGCTGGCGTGTTTTCATAGCTCTTTCGTGCGGTCAACATTCGGCAAAACGCTGCACGTGGTGACCACGTCACCCTGCGTCATCGATTCCGCCGCATCTGGCGGTGGCGTATCAGCGTTCGGTACCTGCTAGCTGCCCTTGTGTAGATAGCGTCAACACAACGCGGGCCTGCTTGGCCAAGAGTCCTAGTGGCGCCCTCCTAATTGGGCTTTTCAATCCGAGCGCCACGGATAACGTGTCAAATACTTCGTAGGCACTAAGCGCTTTCTTCAGCGACGGTGTGGCGATTCAAAACCGCACCACACAGAAGCCGAACACCCTCATGAACAAAGCAACAGCAGACAGCAGGGATCTGTTTGTGTAGGAGACGTGAACACAAGGATACGGCGATATGTACGCTGCTGTTGTGCTACCTGCAGCACCGGGAGGGAGGCCGCGACGTAGAAAATATCACGCTGGGTGAGTGCCGGTCTTTTCGGCGCGTTGCGCAGATGACGTGTGATGTGTAAAGACGTACACAATACGACCACGGACCAGTTGGGGGAAGAAGGACCTCCCGAGATTCAGAATCAAATTTGTCGGCAGCCAGAGATGATGAGGCTTCATCGTGCAGGGCAACACCAATTCTATCAGCCTGTCGCCTCGTACCAGGCCAAAGTCCTACGCTCGAGCGTCAGAGATGATCAGCACGTGCACAGGTCTCTTCCTACCTGCTAAACCCAAACTCGCGCAGCCTATGAAACGACACATGGTCGTGTCGCGTGCTGGCCGCTTGGGCCGGAAGAGAGAAAAGAGCGCGCATTTTTTTTTTCGATATGACGCCGGGAGCAGCGGGGGCTGCCTTCGTTTGCCCGGAAAATCTTTACCGCACAGCCGCCGGGGCAGACCTTCAGCGACTGCACCGATACCTCACTGTCTAGAGATAGTACCGCTTTCCCGCCCCAATGGGGATGCAGCGCTGGTGTTGTCTGCTGCCGCCGCAGCCGCCGCCCATGCCTCTCCGTCGAGAGAATTACCTCCCCCCCGGCCCTCCGTGTAGCTAGCTCTGGAGCGCCTCTCCTCCTTGTACCGGGGCGAATTTTTCTCGCTGCAATGGGCGTGGTCGAGCGGCAATGGTTCTTCTCGCTGCATATCTCACCTGATGTTGCTACCAGCCTCTCCTGGCGCAGCCTTTATCTCTCTCCCGCCGCGTGCGTGTCCTGCTTGGTTGTTATTTTCATTTTCGAAGGCCATGAAAGCTGGGGGGCACGCAAATGAATAACAAATACCCCGTTCATATTTTCTACCTTTTTTTTTTTCTTCATGTGCGTATGACACAACGAATACATCTCTATCTGTAAGAAAATTGTTTTTTCGTTCTGCGTGTGTGGGATGACGCGTGACGTACGTACTTCCCTCAGCCCGAACAAGTGGTGGTGTTCCCTCTCAATGCCGCTTCGTCGCGGCTCGATGGCACACGTGCAATTAAAGATGGCAGCCCGCATACTCAAATATGGGAAACAGAGCGCATAATAATGTCTCTTTTTTTGTTCGCGTCCTCTGCTATGCATGTTAACCCTGCACTCTGTGGGACAGAGAGAGATAGATGGAGAGAGACGTCTCTCCAGTATGCCGCGACGCGGCGACACAAAAAAAGGTACGCATAGACTGCTGTACGCAAGGGGGACGGGGGGCGTCAGGCGTGGCTTCCTGAGACGCAGACAGGGAACCCAAGATGAACAAGCCGGTGAGCGCAGCAAGCAGTGTCCCTCCTGTCCTGTTCCTGGTGATAGCCAATATCTCCAAGCGCTGCAATATTCGCTCTCTCATCGCGTCGGCGGTGGCCTTCCGAGCAGAAATGCTCATTGGTGAGAAAGATGGTTGTTGCCAGATACATTGATAGATTCCAACACACGTACATTGTGCATGGATCTCCATCTTCTCTCTTGTATCCATACGTTGGGGTTGCCTCGTGCGTGCCTTGCACTACGGAACTTGATCAAGAAGATGCCGTTGCCAAGTTGTACCGTAGCGTCCGCCATGACTACACGTCTTCTTGCAAATAAGGATTGATTTGTTGGTGCCAACCTCCACATCATCAGCTGATGAATCTGTACCCTTTTTTGTCTTGGGCACGGTTGTATCCTGTAAATGACACAAGATAACACATCCCCTGGACCGAATTTCAAAGCTCGATTACTCCACGACGAAGAGGATGCATACACGAACGGATAAGTTTTCAGAGAGCTCTCGACCAGACGGCTTCAACGCCGCCGTTTGCGGCCCTGCGACTGTTGCTGCTTTTGAATAATCGAGCTTTGAAAATCGGTCTAAGGGGTGTGTCATCTTGTGTCATACGGTACTCTGCTACTGACCTGGAGCAACTCCCATTCGAGCTTTCGGCTGTCTGTGAGCCCTGCAGTGTATTTATTTTCTCGTTCATGGCGGTAGTCCGTAGTGCGCTACACCTTCCGGTAGGCGCTGCAAAAGACTTGAGCTCGTTCATCCCTTTGGAACGGGGTAAAAACAGAGTATCTCGAACGGTGCAGTCTCCTCTTTCTTTTAGGTGTTGAATACGTATTTCTACGCAGCCGCTGGTCCCCAGTCTACCAAATCAGCAAGCGAGCCATCAGGCTCTTCATGGATTGCTACGCGTGCGTGCGTGTAGACCTCAACCCTACAATGCACGTGCAGTGGTTGGCCCCCCAAGTAATACACTGCCGGTTGTTCATAGAAGAACCCCCTCCCCTCCCTCCGTCCATCTCTCCTTTCCGAGGGGATCGAAAGGATCAGTGAGCGTCAACACCCTATACGTGAGAGGGAGAAAATGAACGTATAGTAGTCCAAAGGAGTCATGGTTATTGGAGACGACCTGTGGTACGTGCAGGAGCTTAATCGTGCTCGGCAGCCCGTAGGTTATGCGTGGTCGAACTGCCTGTGTTGTTCACCTCCCAACGTAAGCGAAGAAACCATGAGGTAACCCCTTCCTCCCCCTCTGCCTCCCACGGCGGATCATATATATGCCAGCTCATCCCCTCCTTTGTATCCCCGCTTGTTTTCTTCACATGTTCTCCCTCCCTCCCTCCCTCCCTCTCATCCCTCTTCTCGCACACGGCGCTCTTCATCATCAGTCGGCCAGCCGAAGTTCTCCATCGAGACGCACGCGCCGAGAGGCCTCCCCCCCGGAATAACCTTCACGAGGTTTTCGGACCTGCCGTCGTGCCGGGACTACGTGCACTCGAGAGGGGGCACGCTGATTGGCGTCGAGATCGGAGGGGGTGCGAGGAACATCGACGAGGAACCGTTCCTGGGAACGTGCGCGTTCATGCCCGGAAACGAGGTGAGTAGTTAGTTGGCGCCCGCGATTAAGAAAATAATTTTGGCGATATATTAGAAATATCGACTCAGGAACACACGTATCTCAGGCATGGATCCTACACTCAACTTAAACTCTATGTGCTCGACGATGGTGACAAAACAAGACATTGAGCTTGACCCCAAATTGACGTTAACTTAAAGCGGACGCGAACTGTGCGTGTATGAGACACAACAATGAATGCCAACAATGTCTGAAATCAGAAGCACCGAAGTGAATCTGCCTGTCGGTCGGTAACTCAAGAATTGTTTCGTTCCCTCTCTCTCTCTCTCTCTCTCTCTCTCGTTCTTGACGTCCTGTGCTCTTCGATTCCGATCAGGGATCGGGTATGAGTGAGCAGCAGAAAGCGTGCTGCGACTCCTTCGTGTACATCTCTCAGCACGGCGGTGGGACGGCGTCTCTCAACGTCGCCGTGGCCGCGTCCATCGTCTTGCATCGGTACGCCGGTTGGAGGTCCAACATGGGCACAACAACAACAACAACAACAACAACGTCAACACCATCAACATCAGAAGCAGCACCAACAGCAACAGCAACAGCCACAACATCAACACCGCCACCACCAACACCACCAGCGGCGGCAGCACCAAAACCAACAACGAGAACATGAGTCGGTCCTGCCATAAAGATTTTCTTGTCGCCTTACATCCCCCAACCAACTTTTTTTTTTTTGTGGATTGATAGGCAAAGAATTCGGGCCAATACAGCAGTCCAACAAACCAGGAATGTCCGAAATGTTCGAAATTTTCAATTTTGGAACCTACTGTCCACGGATTGACGTTGCTTCAGTAGGGAGGGGGGGTAATTCACGGAAGCACCCTCGAGGCATGAAAACGGTGCTGCAATTAGTTATGTGGAACAAGGAGTGTTGCGGCTGATTTACGGCTGTCGCCGTCCATGTGTTGACGTTCACGTATTTTTTTGACATCTAAAAGTCTACTCGTGTCGCAGACAAAACGGGACCAATAATTGACCAGAAAGGAACCGTTCAAGAAACGAAACAAGAGGTCGTCTTCTTCAACAATATGATATATTTGTCGCTCAAGGCACGTACTCAATTACAGTTACCCTCTCGCCCTGTCGACGCACCATTGTTTGAAAGCAGCAATTGACGACAGGGAGATGTGAGCAGGAACTCGCTTCAGAGGAGAGGGCAAAAACCGCAAAAAAAAAAGGGGGGACTACATTGTACACCTTGTCGATCGATCGTAGTAGCCGGGATAGGTATACAATGATTACCGCAGCTTGCCTCGGGCAACCGTGCTGGTCCTCTACGAGAGTGTTGTTTTTTATTGTGGAATCTCATTTTCACCGGGCGTTGCAAACCCGGAATTTCAGTTGGGAACTTAGGGTTGGAAAACGTTGAGTAGGTATTTTCTTGTTGATACTACCAGGTGAGGTGACTCAAGGTGGTGTAAAGAGCACATACGAGATGAATTTTCGACAAAAACCGATCAATGCCTTCGTAGTGCTAACCGGGATAGGTATACAAATTGCATGTTTTTTTTAGGGACCGTTGGCTTCCTTTCATCGCCTGAGGGGGCGCACCAATTCATGTCTCAACGTGCTTCCGAGTGTACTATTTTCATGTGAGACAACAACAACAACAATTGCACGCCTGAACCATCATAACATGTCGTTGACACCACCCTCTCGTAAAACATCAAGTAAACATACCTAAAAAAAGCGCAACGAAAAAACGGTTCAACAAAAGACGAGTCCTTCTCGCCACATGCACACATCTCGGCGTGCCATCTCGCTCTACTCTTTGGCGAATTGCATGCTAGTTCCTCAAACGCATCAAACATGCTAGACCTCTGCCATCACGCGTGGGTTGCAGTTCGTCGTCGCACGCAAAGCTGCCTGTCTGTGTGAAACGCACGAGCTACAACCGCTGCTGTAGTTAATACGGCAATGAAAAACACACTTCGACCCCGAGAACATCACAACATCTATGCGCACGAGCTACTTACTGCTGCTGTAGTTGATACGACGATAACAAGACATCCGACCCTCAGAACAACACAACATCTATGCACACGGTTCGCCCAAAAGGCCACGGAGAAGGGTTCAAACCGGCGACCAAAGGAAGCACAGCAAGAAAAACACGGACTGCTGTGGTGGGGGTACACAAAACAAAAACCAGCGTTTGGTCGCCAGAATTGGTCATCACTATTTCAGCAAAAACGACGCAAGCATCATGCAACGAGCCTTGCCCTATCGAACAGTTACAGCAGTTATCACTACGTAGGTGCCCAACACAGTTAGTCTCGCTAAAGTATACACAGCGGTCACCGAAGTTCCGCGACTTGGCTAATTGACACTCATCGACGACAAGCACATGGGTGAGGTGCACCACCGCAGCTACAACCCCCCATTCCCCCCCTACTTAATCGTTTCCACGGGTTTCGAGCCAGAGGAGGCGAGGGAAGTCGGGGGTCCTGTCTTGCTGGCCCCCTCCAAAGGCGTTTCTATTTGTGCCGACACCGCCGTGGGTTCTGCTCGAGAAGGAGTCGTCGCCGACGAGGACGAGGTTAACACCGCTACCGTTACCGCGGCGGCGGACGGAGGCAGCGGTGGTCGCTGCTGTACGGATGTCGAAGTTACCGGTGGGTCGGTAGGTTTCGTAGGCTCACGCACCGCCGGCGCCGCCGGTTGCCGTTGCTCTGGAACCGGCGCGTCGGCGGCTATCTTCGCCTCAACTGTCGTCGGCAATGCGGGCTGGGTCTGAGTCGAGGGCGTGACGGTTGCCTTCGGCTCGCCTGACAGCCCCGCGGGTGGTTGTCGTTGGATCGACGTGGAAGAGCTCGGCGAGCCGTCGACAGGCTCCTTCGGCTCCGTTGCCGCCAGAACCGCTGGCTGTTGTCGGGCCTGAGACAAAGCCTTGGAGGGTGCGACAGCAGTTGCCTTTGGCACGCCCGGCGACAGCACCAGTAGTTGTCTTTGGCCTGATTTCGAAGCGCTCGCTTCAGCTGCGGCCGGCACGGCTGGCTGTTGTCGGGCCTGAGACAAAGCCTTGGAGGGTGCGACAGCAGTTGCCCTTGGCTCGCCCGGCGACAGCACCGGTAGTTGCCTTTGGCCTGATTTCGAAGCGCTCGCTTCAGCTGCGGCCGGCACGGCTGGCTGTTGTCGGGCCTGAGCCGAAGTCTTGGAGGATGAAACAGCAGTTACCTTTGGCTCTCCCGACGGCAGCACCGGTGGCTGTCTTTGATCTGGCTTGCACGCGCTCATCGAGTCGACACCAGCTTTCTTCGCCTCGGCTGCCGGCCGCCCCGCGGGCTGTTCGCGATGCTTAGTTGATACCTTCGCCAGATCGACACCGTTCTTGGCCTCAACGGCGGCCAACGCCTCCGCAGTCGACGCCCTCGCCGGGTAGACAGGTTTCTTCTCCTCAACTACCGTCGTCGGCGCTACCACCCCCGCCGCCGCCGCCGCCGCCGCCGGCTGCCGTTGGTCCTGAGTCAAAGCTTTCACAGGGTCGACAGCCTTGCTCGAGTCGCCATGCGTAGCTGTCACCGCCGCCTTCCCGGGCGTCCCCAAAGAGAGATTCACGGCCGGCGGAGCTAACGACGGAGGCGGCAGCGTTAACGCTGGCGTCGGTGGAGGCGCAGTCGCCATGGACGTCGCCGCCGCAACCACCGGCCGCGCCGCGTACCCCATCCTTAAGTCTGGCGGAAACACGTACTCTCTCACCGGTGCGGGTGCCGGTGCCGCGGCTGCTGCTGCTGCCGCTGCAGATACCGCCGCCGCCACCCCCGCGACCAGCTGCCGTGTCTTGTCTTCCGCCGCAGCGCTTCCTCCTCCGTTGGAGGCCTCGCTGCCGCCGCCCCCGGCCGGCAAGCCCGGGCCAGCGGCGCGAGGGAGCGGCGCCGAAATGATTCCCTGCTGTGGCCGGTTCTCAGAATCCCCGGTGGCCTTCCGGTTGATCGCTTCGCGCCCCCCGCCGCGGCTGATGCTGCCTGTGGCTGCTGCCGCTACACCGCTCGGCCGCGCTGCGCTATCCGCCGGGATACTGACAGGGAAAGCGCTCGCGTTGTTGACACCCCCTGAGCTGGGCAGCCCTTCGGATGACCCCACACTGCCGCCCTCCGATCTACTCGCCGCTTCTTGAAGCTCTCGCTTCTTCTCTACCCACTCCGACGAGCGGTGCTTCCGAGGCTTTATTCCCAGCTCCGCGTGCTTGCGGTTCCAGTAGGCTACCTGAACATGTACACACGGCCGTGGGATCGGGGTATGAAGGCTCAGGTTTGGAGTGAAGGTGTCGGCCAAACGTGGTACGAGGGGAAACCAACGACAAGACGTTAATTTACGGTAGTCCTGGACCCAAGTAAGAGGGGTAACGGAAACACCCATCAGTTCTACGACGAGGGTGGAAGCGCCAACAAAAAAGTGAAAACACGATAGTCCACGGCAATCGAAACTGAACGGAACGCCTGGTTAAAGCAGGCACGGCGACCCTCTGTGTTTACCCCCTCCTGTGTGACCCTGGATGGTTGTAGTTGTACGAGAAAAAAGACACCGAAACGTAATTGATGTACATAAAATGTGTAGTACACATCTCACCACGAAGAATGGGGGGACTGTCGCAATAATAAATAGGACGAAAACACACCACACGGCGACGGAACGGCAAACCGCCGCGAGAAAGGGGAAGAACAAACTAAGCTGCGCACACCACTACAGACCACCCACAGCGGGGGGGAAAACACCCGCTAGCGACAACAACGGCACCAACCAACCCCGCCCTGTCGTGCTACCTGACACCCAGTTTTCCCCGAAAGATCCCCTCACCATGTAGCACGGCTTGCACTGCCCCCTCGAGTACAGCGGTCGGTCCGTGTGTTCGCACGCCGTAACCACCCCCTTGCGCGACGTCCTCGGCGAGGCCCGCTTTCTAACGGTCTCGCCTCCTTCCCCCGCCGCCGCTGCCGCCGCGGCCTTCGGCTGGCGCTTCGAGGTGAGCCCCGCCCCACGGGCACGACCGCCGCCGCTACCGCTGCCGCCCCCGCCCGCTGGGCAGTCCGTCTTCCGCGGTCTGCCTGGACCACGCTTGACGACGACTCCGCCGGCACCGCCCGGGCCAGCGCTGGCGCCCGCGCTGGCGCCCGCGCTACCTCGACCCCGCTTGCGTCCCCGTCGCCGGCCGTCGCCGCCGCTGCTGCTGTTCCCGCTGTCGCTCATCGAGTAGCTCTCGTCGCTAACGTCGCCCGCGGCTCGCCTCCGCCGGCGGACCTTGTCACCCCCGAAGCGGTAGTTGATACCGCTGCCGCTACCGCCGCCGTCGCTGTCGCTAGCCCACCCGCCGCCGAAACTCCACTCGTCGTCGCTGCCGCCGCGGAACCTCCGCCTGTTGTGGCCCCGGGTCGACCGGAGCCCCGCCCGCCCCCCTCCCCCTTCCCCCGAAGAGGCAGATGCCGAACCCAACCCGCCGCCGCCGTTTGTGTCCACCTCGAGCTCACGTCGGGAGGGAAGCGCGACGCGCTGCAAGGAGTCGCCACCTTCTCGGCCGCTGCTGCCAAAGCCGTACCTGATCGCGGCGGGGCTGGAGGCGACAACACGGTTCTTGCTCCCCTTCGGCCTGCCCACCGGCCGCCCGGTGCCGGTCCTCCCCGTCGCCGGCTTGGGCTTGTTGGCGGACCCCGGCGGTCGCCCCGGACGTTTCGGTGCCGGGACCGTCTCTCTCTCCCTAAGTCGGTCCTCCTTCAGGGCGTACGGGTCCCGCGGGGAGCGGCGCTGGCGCCGCCGCTTAACGCCCAGGCCCCCCCGGCGGGGGATAACTACCCCGTGCTCCGTGCCCTCGGGGATCTTGGGGGCCGGCAGGGAGCGGGCCTCCTCCGACACAAGCAGGCTCGAGGCCTCCGGCGGCCGCGACCCGCCGGTCTGGAGGAGGATCGACACGCAGTCCGGGCACCGGCACCCGCGCACGTCCCCTCGAAGCGACCACCGCTTCTGCCTCCTGCCGCCGGCATCGGTCTTGCCGTGGTGGGCGGAGCTTCCTCCTCCGACTGACTTCGGGGCAACAGCGGCAGCAGCAGCAGCCTCCGCTCCATCCGCGGGGGTCCTCAGGGCAGCCGATCGACGCTCTGGACGTCTCGCGGCGGCGGCGCCGCCGCTCGCGTCGCCACCGCCAGCGGGAGCGTCCGCGACCGATCCCGCTTCCCCGCCGCCCGGGGTAGGGGCGGCGGCGGCGGCGGTGGCGGCGGCGCCAGCACCAGCACCAGCACCAGCAGCGGGACCGCTGCTGTCCCGATCCGTTGTGGCCATCCCCAGCGACGATGATGAAGAAGAACCTCCGCCTCCCACCCCGGCGCTGCCTTCGACAGCAGGGTCAAAGGACGGGCCAGGAGCGGGCGGAGCTTCGACCCCTTGTGATTTCTCCGGGGCAGGTTCGGACACCGCCCTTGAGCTTGTGGCTGCCGCAGCCTCACTCGTTCGCGCCTTCTCCGACGCAGTCGTAGCCTCCGCCGCTAGGGCCACCAGCGCCGCCGCCACCGTCGCCGTTGCCTCCGACGACGCCTCCGCCGGCCGCTCGTCGGAAGAGGAAACCCTTGCGGCTGCCGTCTGTTCTTTCGGTGGCGGCGGGGCGTCGTCGGCCTCGCTGTCGCTGTCCAACAGGAAGGAGGTGCAGCGGGGGCAGTACCACTCTCCACAAGGCTGGCTGGACATATGCGCGCAGCCAAGGTGAAACGTGGCCTCGCAGCTGTTTCCACGGCAGACGGGGGGAGACACAGACAGACGGACAAGAGACAGGGACGGAGAGAGAGGGATACGGAGAGAGAAAAAGAGAAACAGATAAGAGGGAAAGCGTCAGGTGGGGCGAGGTATTGAGTCGTCGGTGTTTTCTGGCAGCGGCACCGCAGAGAAATCTTGGGCAACCATGAGGGGAAACTTTCAGGAGACTTCAAAAGGATTATCATTATAGCTTTGCGTGCACTTTCACAAGCAGGCGGTGCTGATGTGTGTTCGCGCAGCAGAGACACGCCTCAAGAAGACAAACGCCTCCAAGAGGACCAGCAAAAAATAACCTGCAAAAGAAAAACGCGACCCAAAACACGCACACCGGCCCGCCCCCGCGCTTACCCGTCGCAGACGAGCACAGACGGCCACGACCTTTCCGTCTGCTTGCAGCGCCCGCAAATCGGGGGAGGGAGTGCTGTCGTCTTGGGCACGGAGCTAGAGGCCCGCATCGCCGCCGCCGCTGCCGCCGAAATCGCCGCCGTCACTGGGGGTGGGGTCGGCGCTAGCGCTAGCTTCCCCCCCGTCTTGGAAGACGGCCAAGAGAAAGACGAGGAGGACCCACCACCGACGCCGTTGCCGCCCTCTTTCGCGGAGCTCGCCGGCGCACCGGTGGCGGCGGCGGCGGCGGCGGGCGTCGACGACGGCGACGCCTCCGGCCGAGGGCAGTTAAGCCGCACCACGTTCTCCCCTCGCCGCTTGGCTTTGTTGTACTCCCTCTGGCGTTACCGGCGCACGACGGTGTGTGGGGCGGTTTGGGACAACACCGGCGACGATGTTTTGTGAGGTGGTTTGGAACAGACGGATGAAATGGAACACTCTAATGCGGCGCCTGTTTGAGCATGACGGCGTAACGGTTGCACCGGCCTGTCTATGATGCGAACAGCCCTTCAGGAAGAGCCTTCTTCAGAGGCCAAACACTAATGTTCACGTCCTGCAAAGCGCCTCCTTCTCCTCTCTCTCCTGCTGTCTCTTTGTCGGTTTCTCTCTGTCCCCCATGCACAACGTCGCTGTCTACGCCGAGGCTGTCAAACTCCACAGACATACACCACAAAATGCCCCTCTATCTTTCTTGGCGCCCTCTCCGCTCACCATGTAGCAAGGTCTGCAGAAGCCCTTCCCGTAGTGGGGAGCGTCAGCGTGCTCGCAGCTCGACACCGTTCTGCGCCAATGTTTGTCCGAAATGGTGGTGCCACCGGCTTGTCCCTCCGGCACAGCCTCGCCAGCAGTAGTGCGTTGCGCCAAAGTCGCTCGCGATGAAGTAGCTTGCGATGAAGTCGCTTGCGCTGAAGTAGCTTGCGATGAAGTCGCTTGCGCCGAAGTCACTTGCGATGAAGTCGCTTGCGACGAAGTCGAAGCAGCAGCAGCAGCAGCAGCAGCAAGAATCTCACGTCTTGACCTGCGGCGCCTCCTGCAAAAGAAAACGCACACAAGACACACGCGAAAGAAAGACAAAAAACAACAACGAAAAACAATATTTCAAGCACATCAGTCAGGACCAGCAAGGGTACACTCAAGAGAGTCGCACAAAATACGTACACCATAAAAATCAGAGGCAAGCCAATTGTTGTTGTTTCTTCACATTAAAAACCGTTCCGTCTCCGCTCAGTACCTTCTACTGCCCGTACTGGTCCAACCGACGCGGACGCCTTCCGTGGTCACAAGCCAACTGCCCCACCAAAGGGGGGATACACCTTTGAAACAATAATAAACAAGAAATCAAGTGCAACAAGACAACACCAACAATATGTCCTTCTATAGCTGTTTTTTTACTTCTTCCAAGTGTGAAACACCCTTCGTGTGTGAGTCGTATTAATAGTTGCCCTGTGAACATGGAATGCGTCTCCATTCAGTTTCACCCGTACGAACGTTACACAAAGGTCCTGGGAAGGCCCTGAGCACAGACTGGATTGTTCTCAACCCCTATGTGACTACAATTCCGAATACTTCGTCTGCAAAACGATCGCAAAACACACACGGACGTCTCCTCGTTGGTCTGTCCCCCTTGCCGCCGTGATTCGTGCGTGTGTACCTACTTTCGCGATTGTGTGCACACATGTAACATGTTGGAGCATTTGCCCTCCAAGAGCAAGTTCTTGGCGAGGAGGCTCAAAAAAACAATTGTCACGTCAATTCAGCCACGTGGAGAAAACAACGACAGCAACAAAGTAAGGAGAGACGGACGACCGGCTGGAAGAAGAAAAACAAAAACAACCCAACAAAAAAACATGCCTCAAACCAGCGGGAACAGACCTGCGAGTCAAGGTTGTGTATCCGGAATATCCGCCCTCGGATTCACAGGACGCGTTCCCATCTGCGGAGCCCGCTACGCATAGGACGCGGAGCACGAGGGGAAAAAAAAAGTTGTGATATTGTACCGTACACGGGAATTAACCTTCGATGCGGTGAAACGTGCGAACGACCCGCGCAGAATCATCATCCCACATTCCATGACAGTCGAAAGACCCGGCTAACCTATCGGGTCTTGATAGATGGAACTAGTTGTTACAAGTGCTTTATAACCATGCCGAACACTGCACCAACTAGGAGAACAAAGTGTCACTTTTCGGGCGACGGTAGCCCCCCACGCACGCACTCTCGACGACAGAACCCCCTCACACACTTGCGGACGACGCCCTCCCCCCCCCCCCCCCCCCCCCCCCCCCCCCCCCCCCCCCCCCCCCCCCCNCCCCCCCCCCCCGCCCCCCCCACACACACATGCTCGCACGACGGGACCCCCCACATGTGCGTTCGGACAAAGGGTCCCGAGGCCACGCCTTCATGTACCACTTGCCTGTCACAGCCGCAGGCTTTTTGCCGGGTGGCTTACCCGCCGCACCCTGCATGCGAGTCTTCTGGTTATACTCCTGCAATGGGAGAAGGGGTACATGACAAAGGACAGGGTGGTCGTTGGCGAGTGCATACAGCGACGAAATAACAACGTAAGCGACAGCGGTATCAGCAGCAGCAGCACCACCACCACCAACAACAACAACAACAACAACAACAACAACAACACCAACAACAACAACAACAACAACAACACCAACACCAACAACAACAACAACAACAACAACAACACCAACAACAACAACAACAACAACAACAACAACAACAACAACACCACCACCCTCACCAGCAATACCACCAAGACCACACTATTAATACGGTGAAATACGACTCCAAACCACAAAAAACGCCAACAACATCGACAACACTACCAACACCACCAGCACTTCCACTGCAAAGACCACACCGACTTCCACCCAACGCCGACGCCAACTGCAACAAACTCGATCAAATGAACTGTGAAAGAGAGAGAGTGCGGGTGTGCGCTGGGCAACCGGCTGACCTTCATGTAGCAAACCTTGCACTTCCCGTGGCAGTAGTGCTTGCTGTTGGGATGTGGGCACCTGGATTGAGGGTGGGACAGCAGCAACATTGACGACCAATCAATGGGGAGAGGTTTACGGATGGCTGCGGATACACACATTGGGCACCCGGGGACAACAAGTGTGCTGACCAGCCGTCCTCTCAAAACAAGGAGCCAGGGCCATCGAACACAGGGACACACTGCAGCCGCAAGCAAGCAGATAAGCAAATAATGATGTTAGCGAATTCCATCGATCCGGGGACAAAAATCAATATATCCCCGCACGGCTCTCGAAAAGCTGCGGGGGCCAAGGGGCGAGAAAGAGAGAAACGCAGTATCCAGAACGCTGTTGTTGTCATGGATGAGAAAATTTGACGTTTCGTCAAGGATCTGACGGCGAATAAGCAAGGGACTGACACAAAAAAAAAGGTTACACGAAAAAACACGTACCACTTGGTCGCCTCTCGCCCCCCTCCAAGAGCCAAAGGATCCATCTCCCGTATCATACCGCAAGCACACCGAATCACGCCTTCTACTCGCAACAGCTGGTTACGAGGTCGCCCCGCACCACGCGACCGTTTTTTAGGAAAATAAGGCGGTTCTTTTCAACTCACTGGTCATTGACGCCCTTGGGCCTGCCCAACAAGCGCCCTGGCCTGGTCACCCCGCCGAGGGCGCCCGCGGCGCTAGCTCTCGCGTCACTCCCCTCCCCACCCCCAACCGCGGGGCCCCCAGGATCGACGTTGCTACCGCCACCGGTGTTGATGTGGTTGTTGCTGCTGCTGTCGCTGTTGCACCCACTCCTGCCGACCGCAGCCTTTGGTGTCAAAGGGAGGTGTTTTTCGGTCGTACGGCGCCGCGATGGGAGGCAAGGAGAGTAAGAGACGACCAGGCGAAGAAACTCGCCAACACCAGCCCTTACAGAGTTACCTCGCTCATGAGTTCTACGGCATGCTACACCCGGTACGCTCACCGTGGTGTGCACAGTCGATCTCTTGCATCATCATAAGAAGAGCCACGGACTGGCGGTTGTACTCCAACACATCGCGAGAAACTAAACTAAACCTCGCCAACTCCACAGAGAGGCAAGCAAGGCGGCCGTAAACTAATATGAAACCGCACCCCACGGCGGTCAACGAACGTGATGCGAACAAAAAAAAACTGCAACGGTTACACTTGCCGGTTCGTTGTCGAAGTCGTAACCGTCGCGAGACACGCTTCCTTCCTCCTTGCCGGCCCATCGAGCAGATCTTGCTCTTGACCTCGGTCCCCCAGCCGCTGCTCCAGCTCCATCCTCCCGTAGGTCGGAGGAGGCCGCTGTTCTCCGTCGCTTGGTCCGCTACGATCATGGAGACCAAGGTTCATGCGCGGGATTCTGCCGTTACTGTTTATTGGCCGCGAAAGGGAGAGAAGAATGTATCCACGCGGTTTAACTACCTTCGGCATCTATCTGGTTAGTTCATTGCTGCCGAAATGACGCACGCAAACAGAACACCGACGACAATCAATCATTCCCCCCGTTGTTTCTTCCCGTCGCACCGGTGCATCTATCGCTCTGTCGCCCACCGCTGTGGTGTTATCCTCACTCCCTCCTCCGATGCGGACGACATCTACCCAACCTGGCCCGGCGTGCTCCCGGCACATGGTAGGCTGTTGTCGCTGATGCTGCTGTTGCTGCTCCTGCGGCTGTGATTGTTGTTGTTGTTGTTGTTGTTGTTGTTGATGTTGTTGTTGTTGTTGTTGTTGTTGATGCTGCTGCGGTTGCTGCTGCTGCTGCTGTTCCTGCGGCTGTGATTGTTGCTGCTGCTGCTGCTGCTGCTGGAAACCGCGCTCCGCGTCTCCGAGAAGCAAGCGAGCCGCCGCCATCACGTCGTCGAAGCGGGCTGCACTTGCCGCAGCACCACCCACAACCGCCGTGCCATTCTCCGATCGGCCGTTGGCCACGTCCATGGCAACAGACACGTCGGTTGCAGCAGCACTGCCACTACCGTTGCCAGGCCCAACGGTAGCCGCCGCTTCCGCTGCCGCCGCTTCCGCTGCCGCCGCTACTCCGTTGCCAGTACCGCAAGAACTAGCAGACGCACCCTCCCCCTCTCCAACGTCAACATCCATTGCCACCTCAGCAGCACCGTTCACTGCCGCCGCCGCGGCCGACACCCCACCGGCGGCAACGGCACCGCTCCCGCTCCTGCCACCGTCCCCAGCGCTAGCGCCTACCGCAGCCTCCGTCCCAACGTCCGGAGCGGGTCGTTTCCTCTTGCAGCTTGCACCCTCCCCGCCGCCGCCACCGTCCCTGTCCCCGTCTTCGGGGGCAGCGGTAGCGGGGGTTCCCGCGGCAGAGACAGCGTCGTCGCCGCCGCCGCCGCCGCTGGCGGGGGACGGCAACGGCGGCGGCGGCGGCGCGTGCGTGGCCAGACGGCTGCACCCCAATGGATGCCGGCATTCCCTGCCGGGAATGCGGTGATCCTTACAGAAGCGCGCCTTCTGGCCCTTGGCCCCCAGCGGGTCGTGACTCGGAGACTGGGTGCAGCGACGAGCACCATGGGGGGGGTCCAGCAACAGGTGGCGACAGCGTGGCGGAAAGGCAGGGTGTTGATGGGACGGAGGCGACGGAGTACCGACGATGCTAAGGGGAAGACAAAAACACGAAATCACAGACGCAACACAGAGGACAAAACAAAAAGAAACACGACACACACGACAGATCCACAACGATAACTTGTGACACAACACAGAGCTTCTGGGTGCTCTTGATGTACATACCATAAGTCCGCACGATCGTTGGGCGCAAAAGCAATCAACATGCCGGGTAGGGCACACAACACTATTGTTTCTACTTTATCCTGGGCTCGTATCTGTGGATAGAGATGGATTGGTATCAGTTCTTGCAATAAACTGCAATGAAACACACTTTTAATACAATGAATTCACGCCCACAAATATTGAACCACTCCCTCACCTTGGTACAGTCCGGGACCATGCATCTTCCACGTCGGACGTTGATCATCCCCTCCTCGCTGTGCTTATGACAGAATTGCCCCTTGGATCCCGGAAAGCCAAAGGATGGGCTCTTGTTGCACCTCGCGCTTTCGCACGACTAACAGGATCGTTGCGGGGGGGGGGNGGGGGGGGGGGGGGGGGGGGGGGGGGGGGGGGGGGGGGGGGGGGGGGGGGGGGGGGGGGGGGTACGTGGCGACATCGACCCTCAGAAATGTATGTAAGGAAGAGCTTTGATTTCGCACCTTTCTTTTCGGCTGGTCGGGTCCCTCAGTAGTGCTGGCATGCGCCTGCCAGATTTACCGGCGCTGGACCGGGTCAGTGGCACTACTGAACCGGCACTATTGAGGGACCGGACCCTCACTGTACCAAAATTGGGATCCATTTGATATGCAAGATGATTGTAACGATCAACACAAATGAGAGAGTGGGGGCGGCACGGGGTAACACGGTGAAACATGCTCTGAGAAATGGGTGAACGGGCTTTGTTAATGCTTTTCATCTTGACACAACATAATTGACGGGCAGTCGCGACATGGTGGTTACCGATAACGACACAAGATAACACACCCCCCGGCCAGATTTTCCAAGCTCGATTTATCAACAGCAGAAGGAGCAGGGGTGCCAAAAATGGCGGCGTTGAAGCCTTCTGGTCGAGATATCTCCGAAAACGTATCGTTTCGTTATACATCCTCTTGATCGTGGAGTAATCGAGCTTTGAAAACAGGTTCCAGGACGGGTGTTATCTTGTGTCGTATACGGTAGCGGTACGCACGCACGGACGCATACGAATAGTCGGGTAACAAACAATATTCCGGTAGTTGGGTATGGACTGCTGTGGACCCCAATGCTTGTGCTGGCTGTGGCATTGATTGCGGTGACTTCGGCAGTGGCGAGCGTGGTCATTCTTGTTGCAACGCACTGGATGCTTGTGTCGAACGGGTGTGTGTGTGCACACCAGCTCTATACATCATCTGCGAGACATCGCTTATCCACTGGCTTGCACAGACTCTGTTCTACCAAGAACCAGACCCAACTCCGAGGGCGCCGGGGTAAGGTAGCCCACTGCTGTACCACAACAAATCAATAGTTGTTCGCGGGCCTTTTATTCCTCAGTGATAGATCTTGCCAATGTGCAAAGTGTCCGTCAACATAACAATTCCTTGTAGCAGACAGCGTAAATCTGTAAAAACTGTGGTGGGCAGATGCAAAACAAAGGATAAAAATGAATTTGGGTTTGTGTCTGGCGTGCTGTTAAAATCATATTTTGTCAGCATCACCCAGGGAATAATTTGGTCATTCTTTCGAGCAAAATGCTGGCAACTTTACTAATTTTAATCCGTGCACCGCGAACTGAAAGTTATTTCGGGATGATTTCGACGTATATTGGCCCACAATGTTGCAGTTGTTCCGAAAGCAAAAAGTTGTCGGCTACAGCCGCATCAGCTCGATGCCGCCGTAACGACTGTTGTTTTGTTTCGCTTTCAAAAAGTTGCTTTTGGAAAGTTGGCACGCACAACGCACGTCATGTACGCAAAATTATCCAGAACGGACCTCCTGCGTGTGGGTCGATTTGTACGATTCTTTTTTTTGTGTTGATGGTTTCGGGGAGTAGCAAAGACTTGTACACGCAAGCAGGAACCGCAATTTCCACAGAACCACTTCTAAAACACAGCCAAGATCTAGTGTGGCAATCATTATTGCTATTCCTCGTTGTGACTCCGGCTGGTCAACCAAATCATGTGGACTCAACTACACAATCAATATTAGTAGGGTGTTGCTAGTTATTAATAGGGGTTTGTGAAGGCCAAGTAGAGCACACTGAAGAGTTGGAAGCGAGCTCCAGGAAAATGAGAAGCTCCCAGAACCTCAACGAAAACTTCAACGGTTGTGGTGGGCACAAAATTAATGTGACCCAAAGCTACTTGTTGGGTTTTGGGAGGAACACTTAGACGGGACGAAACGCACACGTTGGCGTAGCTCGTCTCATTTCATTGATTAGAGCGTTGATCCACAGCAGAGAGCAGCACACAACTATCCACCACTCTCTCCCCAGAGTACTGCTGTAGCACAACCACCCCAACAAGTGTCAGGAAACATAATCACAAACACAGAAAAATCGCCCATTAAAGATATAACCACAGTCGAACGGGATGTGTTGGAGTCTTTGCAGTGAATGGAGGGAAACCAAGTGTATTGTGCGTGAAGCACGTTCAACACATCATCAACACCAACATAACTCACCCATCCAAGGAGAGAGAGTGACCATCTACAGCAGTGACCCTCGTACAGATTCGTTCTAATCTCACCTGGTACTCCGAAGTCTAGACTACAGCAGTTGGTCCAACTACACGAACACATTAAAAATCCGATAATTAATGTTTTATCGATGCTCTTTGGACGGGGTTTGCAACAGCAGACACACACAAGATGGCTACCAGGGACGGCTACCAGACTGGCTTGTTGGGCCTGTTACCCAGAGGGAGATATCACTTTGTGCTGCTTGGGAAATCGTAGAAATAAAGGTAGCTTCCGCTGACGCGATGAAGTATCGCACGTGAATTATTATAGTGCTGAATCAATACGAATGGGTAGTCTTTCTGTGAGTGTATTTATTTTTCCGTAATACTAATAAACTATCCTACTAGACTCTTTTGAATGGATAGATACAGATTTGTTGCGTTATGCATACATCGAGAAATAAAACAAAGAACAGCACCGGAAAAAAAAGTGTGACGGCGTGACGTTGCTTGGGCCAGCACTTCAATGTCCATGTGGTGATCATTTTCGGGTTTTATCCTGTACAACGTCATTACTTTCGAACGTAGTACAAAAAAAAATAATCAGGGGAGGAGACCATTGCCGCTTTACGCTGCGGTAGCCAGCGAGACACGACACAACGACTGTCTATGTACCAGTATGCATAGAACATGCGGTTGTAACATGCGTCTGCGTACGATATTTACATCTTTACGCATTAACTTGCTCCGGAAAATTGGGGGTGTGGGAGGTACAGAGCCGCAGCGGTGTCCACGCAATGCAATTGTAAAATGAACTGGAGCTCAAGTAGCGACGCATGCATAGCAGCCCATTGATGAATTATGACAACGTCCGTCAAGTGCTCACCGTGAAATACGAAGCAAAAGCTGGCAACATGTTTCACTCTTCATCTGGTATGATTGTGTGCCAAACATCAAGACGCGCATGACGAGAGAGCCTCACACAAAAAAAAATCAATTGCATAATCCGTACCAAGGCCTTGACGAGAGAAGGAATGAAATTCTATAAGTGGTTTATGCATGCGTAACACGTTAGAGTAGACAGAAAACACACAAAAGGCGATCCAAAACCCCAGTTGTGACCTACTGCTGTCTGTCGAGATCATTCGTGTTCCATTATCCATTCGTAGAATGGAAAATAGTCTAACATTGCATGCATTTTCCAAACAGGAGGGTGTTTCGGGGCGTCCACGTCCTAAATACGTCGGACGTTTTTGTTTCCCTCGCGTGCGAGTTTCTTTGATAAGTCATCGCGACCGCGCTAAACGACTACAGCAGTAGAACTGGTGTGCTCGTGCCTGATTTGCCATCGCATTTTCGTTTGTGGCCCGTGCGAACGCAAAAACTAAGGGAGGAGCTTGAGAAAGAATGTAAACGAGTGTACTTGAACGCATGATACACACGACCCCTTATGTTTGTACGTGTGATCGTCATCCATCAAAATCAAGATGTTTTTTATTCCTCAACGATACTTTTCCAGCTGTGTGCTTTTGTTGTGTGATGGGTATGGGCAGCGACAACAGGGTGGCAGCAGGACAACCAAAAGGCAGAGAGGAGACTAAACACCCACCGGCCTCCAGCCTGCTCGAGCACCCAGGGCTGACCGCCCTCTCCCGCCACGCCGGCCGCCCCTCGACCCAGCCCCCCCTTCCCCAAGCTCCCGCTTTATCGCAGGCTGCTGCTGCTGCTGCTGCCCACCCTCCTGCTCTACAGAGGAATCAACCCCATTGAGTATGGCGGCAGTTGGATTACTATTTGCCCCAATTCCGCAGTGGGGAGTCGCTGCCGTATTACCAGCTTCGCCATCCGCCTTCCACCCCTCGCTCGGCCTCGGCGACTCGGCCGGGAATCGCGATCCAGTCCCCCCGTTGTCGTCGTCTTCATCAGTCTCCTGGTGCTTGGAGCCAACGCTACTGCTAGTGCTATTGCGGCTGCTTCCAGGAAACGTTGTAGTAGTAGCAGGAGCTCCGCTACAACTGCTGCCGCCGTCCAGCAGTGGCGCCATTGTCGCAGAAACGGCGGTGCTGCAGCAGGCGGCAGCGAAGGCGGAGGCCACCAACGCCGACCGCGCCGACTTGACGGCGGCGGCTACGGTAGGGTCCATGGGTGTCGTCGTTGCGTCTGCTGGTGCTGGTGCTGGTGCTGGTGCTGGTGCTGCTGGTGCTGCTGCTTCGCGGTCGCCTGCTCCAACCCTGAATGATGTTGATTGAGACGTTGATTCGCGCGTGCCGCCACCGCCGGACTTGAAAATACTAGTGTCGATCATACTACTAGTGGACGATTCTTCGGCCGCCGCGCTCGTGGCGACGCCCACGCCGACTGAAGGAGCATCCATGGCTCTCCCCCCGCCCTGCCGCGTGCTCGTCTCTCGTTGATCGCACCTCCCCCGCCCCCCACCCAAACGCACCCACTCGTGTGTGTTTGATTTGATGTTTTAATTCGGGCTTTTCGTCACAAGGAACACGAAAAACCTCCTGTATTTTCCTTTTCTCCCCCCCAAGAATTGAAGTATGTTGAGCACACCCCCGAGCGAGGTCCCCCGCGCCGACAGAGTACGGCAGGGACAGGTCGGGTGATGGTGAGCACGGCTTCGGTGGGAACGGGAGGGCGGGGCCAGCCTGCGCGAGAACACTTATGGCATTGTTGAATGTTACTGATTTTGTCTCATTTTTCGCATGTCGCAAAAAAAAAAAAGCGCGCTACTACCGTATGCGTTATTCGAACTCCCAAGACCGCGCCTGTGGACACACTGGTCGCCCTGATGGTCTAGTGGTATCCTCGTAATCCGCTAGTCGCAGTGGTCGTGAGTTCGAATCCCCATGGGATGAAAAATTTACGAAATCTGCGGGTTAAAGCGAAATATAGCTAAAAAAGCTCTCGTGAGTACCAAACTTCGACGTGAGCACCGTTGGCGAGGGAAAGGGACAGCTGGATCCTACTCGCGATGAAAATAAAATTCAGCACGCACCGCAGGAGGAAGGTGGGGCATGAAAGATGGATTTGTTGTGTGATATTAAGAAAAAAAAAAAGGAGAAAGGTGGGGCATGAAAAGAAAAAAAAGAAGAAAAAGCCCTGGTGTTTACTTTACCCCATCCTGTGTGACCCTGGATGTATGTATGTAGCAGTAGCAGTGTCACCACGGAAAATGGAGGGACTGTCGCCATAATAAATAGGTCGAAAACACACAACAAGACACTGAAGCAGCATACCTTACGAGAGAGACATTGACGACGATCCTTGGAGGCACCAGGTCCACTTCCTAGAGTAACAGCCAAGTGTTCAAGGCGACGACGATCGCACAGCTCTAGCTTGGGGAGATGGGGAGATGGACGGTGATACTGGCGGCCTCAGCGCTGCTATCGTCGTCTGAAGCGTTCCTGTTGCCGTTACCCTGGGTCTCAAAAGGAGCGGCGGCGTCGTCGGCAGCAGCAACAGCGGCGGCGGGCGGAGCCAGCAGGCCGGTGGCCCGCCAGCCGGCCGCTCGGGGCCTCGTGCCTACCTTCGTGGCGAGTCCGGCTGCTGCCTCGCGCGCGTTGAGGACTAGGTGAGTAGTTGACGTTGTGCTTATGTGGGCAGAGGTTGTTGTGTTCGCTCTCATCGTCATCATGTGTCGAGCCCCGTCCTGTGGACTCCGCACCCAGCGTTGTGAAGGGTGAGAGTCCTTTGGGTGCTGGTGGAGTCCCCAGGAATTGGGCGGTGTTGCAGAGGATCCGAGCGTGTATGTCTGCATCCGTGTGTGTGAACCGCCTTACCTCAACGCGAAAGAACCGAAGATGGTCGAGAATCATGAGCAGAGCCAAGACTGTTCACAGCGGAACCACACGTACCACACTGCTGTGCGACACCCGCTTGCACACAAGCAGCATCCCTGACTCATGTCCGGCTAGGCTTCCACAGCCTTAGCAGCAAGGGCTCATCAAAAGGTTTCATGAAATAAGCGAAGGGCCTTGGCCTCTTATAATAGTTGTCAACTGCTGCGTACGTCTGCAACGTACTAGTCTGCAGCAGCAGTAAGTACAATCACCACGTGTGTACGTACGCGACGCCGGCAATCGCGGCAGCGGCAGCGTTGCATGTTATATCCCGTTGGCGACCATCGCACCTTCAAGGATTCCGATGGTAGATGCAACGTGAATGTTGGCGGGCGTGGTTTGTGTAGCAAAGATCACGCTGTGCATACAGTGTGCATACATCTACAGTACACCTCTGTACGAACCTAGTGGTTGAGGGGTCAACGCGTGTTCACCCGATTTGTTACGGATGCATGATGCATGTACAAGCTTGTTTTACAACGGAGGCGACCGAAGTAGCGTTCGTCCCTTGCTGACGACTTCCTTGACACCTGGTTCTACATTCTACATGAAGTAGTTTTCTTACGGCTCAAGATGCTGCTCCTATCGTTCGAAGTGTTAAGTTGAGAATCCCACAGTAGTGAGAAGTATGACCGTAGGTGACGTGACACAAGATATCGCACCCCCCGGGGCTGATTTTCACAGCTCCGTTAATCCACAGCAGGAAGAGTGGCGGTGCCCATAATGGCGTGATTGGAACCATTCTGTCGAGAGCTTTCCGAAAACGTATCGTTTCTTTCATGCATTCCCTTTGCCGTGGAGAAGTCGAACGCTGAAGATCGGTCCAGGAGGTGTGATATCTTGTGTCACCTACCGCTACAGTAGTCCATGTTTGGACCCCACAGCTGAAGAACTAAGAGGTTTTTACTTGAATGGGAGGCGCGTTCTGTACCCCAGTGCTATTGCTGGTGTAGAACATCCCGTAGGTAGAGCCAGAGTTTCGCCACGCGCCCTCACTTTTGCTCCTGTTTGTCGCTCTCTGTACTCGTCTTTGCCATCGATACAATAAACCGGGGGGGGTGGTCGACGTCTGCAGGATTTGCGCGGGACCCCTGGAAGATTTCTCTACGGAGAAGGATTACGACCGGTTCCTGGGGGAGCTGATCTTCTCGCAGTCGGACGTGAGGGACGATGTCCTAAAGAGCCTGGATAAGGCGGGAGACGCCGGGTGAGAGGAACTTGGCTTCACGAATTGTTTTGTTCTGTTCTTTGGTGCTCTCTTTGAACTCCTTTTCGTGGGAAAATCGAGGGCAAAAAACATCAACGTAAGAATTTCGACTGCTGTAGTGTTATCTCGAACGCGTAGTCTTTCTACGATGTCCTGGATTTTGTCTACTCTCTTTCGAGCAAGGAGGGGCATTTGGAGGGACACAACCAACAGTACACCATTTTCTTTCGGCTTTACAACGGTACTCTTTGAACGTCGCATCAACATTGAGGACAAAACAACAGTAAACAATGCGAAGATAAGGCCAACGGAAGTTGATTCTGTGCAAAATGGACGTACCGTCGGGCCGCTGTATACTGGTACAGTATAGCGACAAATGTGTGGTTGGGCTACATGATGCCGCGCATCGAAATTCTAATCTTGCTGAGTGCGTGGGGCCCAACTACTACCGCCGTAACGATTTTCCGGCCCAGCACGATGGAGTTGCCCGGCAAGCCTGGGGTATTCTGCCGTGCGTGCAGACCTTGTACCTTGTACCACGTGGCACGAGAAGTCTCACTGCAAGACCCCCCTCCCCCCCCTCCTAAAGCTAAGGCATGCAAAAATGAGCACGCCCTCCTTTCGTCGCCTGGCAACGACGTTGTAAAACAAGCCAATTCACTTCGTGAGCTCGGTAACCAGGTTACCGGTTTTTTTTTTACCTCCGTTTTTTTTTTGGGCAGTAACCATAACGGTGGTCGAGTAGATCATGTTGTGTGGGGTTGAGAACCCTCGCTCCGCGCAAGGGGGATGATCGCACCACGTTGTGTTAAATGGTCAAGCACCCTCGAGGCAGTTACACAGTGACTACAACTGTCAGGAAGTGAAAGCACCAGAAAATAAATTAAGTCATACGCAGCTGTCATCCGTACGCAAGGAAGTGAGCACAAAATGCCGAAAACCCTTAGCAGGATGCAGCGCACCCTTCATGCTACTCGCCGAATTTCTCACGGCACTTCGCGCTTGGTGATGTGAGAGCCTGGTCCGGTGAGAACCCGGCGTGCTCCGTCCCGGCTTTGTAGGGATGCGAGGTCAATGGTCTAACGACTACGGCATGCACGACTATGAGTACACCCCCCCCCCCCGGGTTGCCCAATACCACGACGGCGGTGTCTCTACAAGAGAGGATGCTGCTTTGAGCAGTTGTCAAGACGAACCTAGGCCGGTATCATTTGAGCATGGCTCTTCTGTTACCCCCCGCGCTTTTGCACCCAGGTTTCTGGAGTGGTTGGAGAAGAAGGTGGAGGGGTGCGAAGACCTCGACGAGCGGGTCGGTCTCAAGTCGCTCTTGGATATCATCAAGCAGGCAAGCTGAGGGTTAAACGTTTTTTTCAATGAAGAATCCACGCAGATGGTATAGGTTTTGACCCGGTGTGCGTCGGAATAGGATGCAGCAGTACGTGCCTCTTCCCCTTTCACGCTGGACGTCGATGTTTTACGCCTTTGTCGGTGTGTTTGTGCTGCAGCTGGGGTTACACAGGAGGAAGGAAGGCCACAAGGGACGTTGTTTTTGCTATAGTAGGCCGAGCCACACACGTTCTCCTTGGTGTTGACACGCGTTGCCAGCAGTCATCGAGTACTGGTTTTGCTCGAAGTGAGCAGAGGAGGTTGCGCACCCTAGTATTTATTAGCGAGAGGCGACGCGGAGTGGAAGGCGTGAGGAGGGTTCCGCGTCAAGAGAGGAGGGTGTCCCAACCAAGGCGTGCCCCCCCCCCCCTTCCCCC
>CACKRE030004884.1:35783-52420 GCA_902602495.3 Ectocarpus sp. CCAP 1310/34 | reverse complement strand
AAGGAATAGGGTTCAAGGACTACCTACATGGGGGGGGGGGGGGGGGGGGGGGGGCAAAGGTCAAATTCAGGACCGGGGACATAGGCCTTGGAGAATGTCGACGAAGGCATAGGACGGTAGACGACTGAGACGACGAGTTCAAATGTGATTGCGGCTTCGAATGCGAAGAGTGCTCATGTAGTCGCGGAATGTCAGTTGTACGAAAAGGATAGGGAAGTGTACACGATTGAGCTGGGAAAAATAGATGGGAGGTACAGGGAGATGCTTGAGGCATGGAGTAGAGAGGAGACGACGATAGCTGTACTGGGGCATAGGAAGTGGTTTGGAAAGGCGGGAAGGGGTATCGTAAGGATAGATGGACTAGGGAAGATATTTTCGAGCCACCTTTGGCAAAGTAGGAAGGAACGATTGGCCATCGGTGATCGGTCCTGTGGGAACAATGCTCCGTCCTCTCGAGGACGCGTGGTCAATGGTTTAACCGCTAAGGCATGCAAAACATTAGAGTACGCCCCCCCCCCTCCCCCCTGTCATTTTCCTTTGTTTTTTTGTTGCGGTAACCATGATGTTGGTGGAGTAGATTATGTTGTGCGGGGTCGAGACCGCTCACTCCGTGCAGAGGGGATGATCGCACCACGTTGTGTTTACATGGTCATGCATCCTTGAGGCAGTTACACAGTGCTTACAACTGTCCCTCGAAGTGGAAGCACCAGCAAATAAATCAAGTACTACTCTGATCCACCAGATAAGCTCGATTGGAGTCAAAGTTGAATATCTCTTCCTACTGTGCGACTTTTTCTGAACGGTTTTTTTCCTTGCTTTCCTAAGAGTCTGGAGCTGAGCTCAATACCGAGGTCTTTTCTCATTCCTCACAAAAAGAACACCAACCCCGACGGTAAACAGAGGTAGTCGCCGTGAAAATCGGAGAAACTCCGGTTGACCGCCTTCCCATCATTTTTTTTAAAACCTTTTTTCTGTTGGTTCTCGTGGCGTTTCGGAGAATCGCTCAAAACCGCTGTTTTTTAATTTTTGGTAAGCACAGCCTTATTTGGCGCCACAACAGCTAGCCCACCCAAGGGCAGTGGTCACCGCTAGTTTGCCGTTTGGGTAGTTTTGTTTGCACATTACGGCTTGGGTTCATGGGTTGATATTCGTCTGTTCTGTGGATATAAGAGCTGCTTTAAACAACAATGTTGTGTCCTCTTAAGAGGAGCTTAGTGTGCTGCTTTGCTGCATCTTACCTCTACCTTACCTCACCGTCAAAATACACTCCAGGTGGCGCAAAACACGTCTTGTCCTCTGATCCACCAGATAAGCTCGATTGAGTCATACGCAGCTGTTACCCGTTGCAAGAAAACACAAGATGCCGAACATCTTTAGCAGGATGCAGCGCACCCTTCATTTGACTCGCCGAATACCTCACGGCGCTTCGCGCTTGGTGATGTGAGAGCCTGGTCCGGTGAGAACCCGGCGTGGTCCGTCCCGGCTTTGTAGGGATGCAAGGTCAACGGTCAATCGATAAGGCATGCATGACCACGAGTACCCCCCCCCTCCCCCCTGTTATCTTCCGTTTTGTCAGGCTAACCTGCAGCAGGCGGAGGAGGCGGACGCTGGGCCCGCGGTGGGCGTGCTTAAGAGGCTCGGGGCAGCTGCGCAAGCAGCCTTGGATGAGAAGGTGCCCTTGGTAGACACAACGCTTCCGCTACCGCCACAGTTGTTGTTTTGTCGTATGGTATTATGGTGCAATCGTGTTGGCGAGCGCCTTGTACACACTGTTTACTGGGAGTTGCGTGTTTGTGGAGACGGGTCCCGAGAGGGGAAGGCATGCGGTGTGGTAGCCTTTGGTGGGGCGGCGTGTACCGCAGGTGGTTCCCGGCCAATGCTCACACCCTCTAGCATCCTGCTCATCGATACATCGTGTTGTTTGCGTTTGATGGCAAGCATTAGAGTGAAGGCCGCAGGCGTAGTTTCTGTTCGTTTCAACTTTTTTTCAGCGTGGAGGTCCTATGGTTTGGGGCCTGCTGCTATTGCACCGCTATTATGCCGCTATTGCACCGCCCACCATTGCACCGCTATTGCACCGCTATTTCACCGCTATTTCACCGCTATTGTACTCAGGTCGACCCAGAGAAGCGGCTGGTACGACAACTGCTGCGGGCAAAAGACCGTGACGCCAGACTGAAGGTAAGCAATTTGGCACGGTATCGTTGTCAGTGTTGCGGTTGTCTGTTGTAGCAGTGTGCACGTGCACACACCACAGCATTAGAGGGAGTGGGGCGAACACTTCTTGCGATCATTCCCCCCCAAATTTTATATTCTCCATTACTTTCAGCATCATGAAAAAATTGCTCCGAAGCATGCAAGGCAAGAGCAAGCACCCCAATCAGGAACGTTGGCTAACGCACGATACAGTACCTTCCGAACCAGGAGTACCAACGTACAAACCCTCACCTTGGAAACCCGACGAGGTGTTTGGGGAGCCGGTCGATCACTAAGGAAGGGTCACACCCTCACTCCGACCAGTTCCTGGAAGACGGGTGGCACCCCCCCCGTTGGTCTATCAATTAAGGCATGCAAGGCATGAGCACGCGCCCCCCTCCCTCCACCCGACACGCGTCCTCGTCAACGCGGCGTTGTACGACACTGCTGCTGTAGATCCTGACGAAGGCGTTCCGACAGAGAGCCAAGGTGGTCCTAGCTGACGGCAGCGAAACCTCCGAGGCTCCCGACGTGGCCCCTCCCAAGTTCATCGAGACCGTCAAGGGCATCATCCGGAACTTCGGGAACGTAGGAGAATCCGAGGTATGCATTCGGCTAAGTACTTGCCATGTGTTTTATCGTTTCTCCATTGTGTGATACGCCAAGTGTGACTGATTTGAGACGTTTTTTTTTACAGGAGGATTTGTGGGTGGGTTAGGTGCTTCTTTGGACAAGGTGAGTAGTGTCCTCGCCGTCCTCCCTGTGTTGCTACGCTCCATTTTGTACGGGGAGTGTTGCTGTGTTTCTTTGTCTGTATCGCTCTCGTCGCTCTTATTTGCCGCCGAAACTTGTGGACCAAAGATGGGATTCTTAGAGATATCACGTTTTCTCTCTCTCTCTAATCTCTCTCCCTCTTCTTCTGCGCGTGTAACAGCTGGGATTCGCGCAGCAGCTTGACGACATGATCTCAGAGGCCGAGCAGGTGGCTACCGAGCTCTACGGCGAGTCGCAGAGCCCGCAGGACATGCAGGTACGTTGTCACTCGATTATTGTTGCTGTTCATTGTTGTCTCCTTTGATCCCTCCTGTTTATTGCTGCTGCTATTGCTGCTGCTATTGCTCATGTGGTTGTTGTTGTTGCTGTTGCTGTTGCTGTTGCTGTTTGTCGCTCTTGTTGCTGCTATCCCTCATGTCGTTGTTTTGGTTATTGTTGGTTGTTTTTGGATACTGTTGCTGTTGTTGTTGTTGCTGCTGCTGCTTGTTGCTGTTGCTGTTGTTGTCATGGTGGTGGTTGTCGTGTTGCTCTCGTTCAAGTGGTTGATGGCTTCGTCTTTTTCTGCCCGTCACTCATGTTGTTGTGTCAGGACCGTGCGTGGAAGGACGCTACGGTGTCCGTGTTCGACCTCGAGAACATGGAGGAAGACGGCAAGCTGCGTGGGGAAGAGATGCCCTGGGCAAACGACAAGTAAGTGTCATCTCAGACTTGTTCGTCTTTTCCAACATCCATCCCCAGCCCTGGCTCAGTACTCAAGCATTTGTCGTGGATGTAGAAAATAGAATATCCCCGCCCCTGGCCGTAGTTCGACCCCGGTACTAAATCGTGAGTGTTACAGTGTAAACACCGGCGTTAGTGGTGAGAATGAATATGTCATCCCCGGCTCTACACACCTAAGCGTGAGCATAAGTCGTGGGAGTTGACGACAAGTGACCGATTGTTCGCAACCCAGTTACCTGAGAATGCTCGAGTTCATGAAGTATGTAACAACCGCGCCAGGGAAATATGTCACGTGCTGTAGGTTGCCAAAAAGTACAAGCGAAGCTCAAACACCATAAGCGTAAATAAATGTCTCTCGCACTCTACGAACGATCAATGTGTCTCTACATTTTGAGCACTATCCCATCCAACACACGTGTGAATGAAGGGGCAGGAGGAGGCTTAATTTTCTGTGCTTCCCAGTAACCTGTTTTGCTGTGTGAGATTTGGGTGTCAGTCCCCTTTTCTGTTGTGTATTTATGATCAAAGTCCGGGAAGACTGTACTACCCACCCATCCCATCAGATGTGATTGCTTTTCCACTCGTGATATTTGCTAGATTGCCGCATGCGGTTCCGCGACGCCTTGTGATGGTGCCACACGTTGCACGGCGTGTCCTTGTTAGGGCAAAGTGAGGGCAAGACTCGCATCGGTACATTGCCGTGTAAATCTGTCAGGAGCGAGTAACCCACGCCCCCACTTCTATGCCACACTCCTATCACACACGTGTTCCCACTCGCTCGCGTCCATTCTGTTGGATAACAGTGCTTCAACTGTATCATGTGGTATTGTGATTCTGTGTGAATTCGTGTGCTGTTGTATTTCAACATTATATTCGTACCACGCCATCTTTCGTGGTATCATCCACCATGGCTTTTGCTAATCGTCGCAAACATTGCGAATCTCTCGATCGTCTAAAACTGAACGTGCGCGTATCGTATGAACCATGCCAGGATTGGTTAGTTGTTGTTGTTGTGACCAATGCAAATCTCTTTGCTGTCTTGAAGTGAGCGTATTTCGTATGATCCGCCCAGCTTTTTTGATGTTGGGTAACTCGAACCTCTCGATTGTCTTGAGTAGTACGTACATCGTATCAACCTTTGCTGATTGTGATAAGTAAATACCTCTTGATTGCTCTGGATTGAATGGAAGGTACATCGAATGATCCATGCTCTTAGTAGCGTTTGTTTGTTATCGTGAGTGATGCGAACCTCTCGATTGTCTTGAATTGAGTGAAGGTATATTGTGCCAACCTGCCAGCGTTTGTTGATTGTTGTACAATACATCAGTAATGCGAATCTCCCCTATGGTCTTGAATTGTCTTGAATCGAAGGTACGATGGGATGACGCCGGAGATGGTGAAGAACTTCAAGCAAGACGAGGACGGCAACCTGCAGATCGGAGGCACTTGAAACAAAATAGTGACCCGCCCTGAGGTTGACAGAAGATAACACCCCCCCGTTTGTCGGCCCTCGGACGAGCTTTGGTGCCCTGGAAGTAGATGATGCGGTCACGATGCTGAACATAGGTGATTTGGGTCGGTATGGTGGAGGCCTGTCCAACGTTTAAAGCTTGCCCGCCTGCCTCAGGACTTGGTCTTGCTCTGCTCTGTAGTACAATTGTCGGGTTGTTGCTGCCATCGCCCTGAGTTGCTTGATGTTGCGGCGGTGGGTGATGTTTTGGACCAACTTAGTTAGCTGTGAAGTGTTGCCAACCGGTACATGCGAGGGGTTTGTGTCGGACATTGGAGCGATAGAAAATAGTGTGGGTAGAATTCATGTTTTTGGCGCGGTGACGTTTTTTTTTTTGCTGTAGACGGTTGTGTTAAGGGAAAGAACATCCACAACGAACAGAGTGTTCCCCAAATAGTAGAAATAGGGCATGCATTCCCCGAAAGCTTACTCTGTGCCCTCACCCAAGTGCTCGGTCATCTTTCGTGGGCACCGAACGTCATGTATTTGCAAGCAGCGCGAGATAAGAGCACGCAACGACATGTCTCTATTGTTCGTCCTGCTGACCTCCCGATAGGTAATCGCGCGCAGGAGTGTGAGTTTCCCCGCGCGGAAAAAGTGATCAATGCGACGTTGTGACAGGTGTGACTTATTGGGTCTTCGCCGTTGTACGAGATCGTATTTGACGGGTGCTCCGGTAGTAGTGGAGCGTTCAGGATTGTTCGGTGGAAAGAGGGTCGAAGGTACGTGAACCCTGTTTTGAGAATCATGATGCGTCGATTGGGGTGGGGGCTGTGACAGTACGGCTAACAATGCAGGCTGTTGTAGATTCTGCCTTTCAACAAATCTCGTTACCTTGCGGTTGGATGACCCCATCTTCTAATTTCTTGGGTGGCCAATTTTGATCGACGCCTGAGCCTGATTTTCACACACACACACACACACGCCTGATCTCTAATTTCTTGCCAACCAATCCATCCATGACTGGCTTTCATCCACGCAATCAAGAATCTACGGAGTATTAACTACACTAGACTGTAAAAAAAAAGTGCTCTCCCAAAAAAATACCTCCGGGGAGGCGGGCCATTTCTCGGAAGCACCTTTTTCCCACGAGAGCACAATTTCGCTCTCGGAGGCACTTTTTTGAGTTCACGGGGAAACCCGCTACTACCTGCACCCTGAAACATTTACCCCGGTTGTTTGTGGCCCTACACTTTGGAGGGCCTGAACGAACGCCTGTCGGCATCTCTTGCTTCTTTGGATGCACTTCCTTTCGGATCGGGCACCTACGTAGTTTTTGCGGCAATAAGGCAGTGTAATTAGCCCGTCTATTCGTCCTATTTCCAACCACCACGAGAGGACAGAAACAAAAGATTGCATGTGTATCGAGGGTACCGCTAGGCCTGTCCTCCATCGGCCGTTTTATTTTCGATTTAGATACACAAACTTTATTTCTATACTAATTTCAAGTAATTCCACCTTCTTATTCTCCGTCATACAAGCAAAACGGCCGATGGAGGACAGGCCTGGTACCGCACGGGCTTTCGGTGCTCTTTGCTTTGTTGAGAACGAGTCGAAGGGTAGCCTACAGGAAGTCACTTGAGAGTAAAAAAAAAAAGAAGGGTCTTCGCGCGAGAACGCCTCGCTGTCTTAATCCGCTTGTGTTCGCCGTTTGACCCCTCTCATATATATACATATATCTTCTTCTCGTGTTTTAGGTACATTGCTTAGTAGGTGGTAAGATCACGTATTATAGTAGCAGCCCATCTCTTCTGCATCGCTGCGATGTGGAAAGCCTTCGGTTTCAATGACTCCTTAGCTGACGTACATCCCTCGTGATGCTTTATGTATGTGTGCGGAGAGGTAATGGTCATGTTTGACAATCTGGAAAACTGACGTGAAACATTCATCTCGTCGTGTAGTCCTCACATGTGGTCATTGTCGGCCGCCATGTGTAGTAGTCCGTTGGGCTCCAAGCGGGAAAAAAATGCGCAAATAATTTTGATTGATTGTTTGTTGGACTTACCTGTCCAGCCTGACCACTGGCTGCCGTCGCAGACACCGAGAAGCCGACAAGAAGGTTAGTTCCATCGCACCCCCCACCCACCTCTGTTGTATTTACAGTTGGCGCCCGCAGTTAAGAAACATAGCTTAACCTGGGTCACACAATAAGAAATGTCTCAAAAAGATGGGAAGGGAGCGGGGGGCGCAAAAGGGTGACAACCCCCGATGTTCGCCTCACGGAGCTTGCATCATAATGACGGGTTAGTTTTCGTTGTTGGGCACGTCAGCGTGCGGGTGAGGCATCATGCGGTGTTCATGCATTTGTTTAGTTTCAGCCCTCACTCATGAGGGGGGTACAGGGCCTTGTAGCGATAGCGAGACGTTGCCGCTGGGTACATTTCGCTTCTAGGGAGTGGCCTTACGTGCAGCCGTCGGTAGTGAGAATCGGGGTTGAGTACAGGGGTCGAGGAAAGCAGTGCAAATCATTTGCATATTTGGAACGTTGTGTATGCAAGCAAGCAGAGAAATAATAAGAAATTGGAAATTCAGCAGGATTTGGCTGCACGAAATAATAAGAAACTTGAAATAAGAAACTGAACGACATACATACGCTGAGTTTATAGAGTAGCGGCGGGTATTAAGAACCACCCGGGTATTAAGAACCACTTTTTTTCAAATCGGGGTACCTCTCACTACATTCACGGAGCCCCTTGAGGTCGGATTCAAAAAAATGCGGAGAGCCAAGAGCTTTCGTTTGAGCACCTCAGCGTGGCAATTAGACCATTCACCCCCGAGATACAGCAGCAGCAGCAGCGCAGGGGCCGATGCGGCGGATCTTCGGCCTTCTGCTGATTTTGCTGATAAGCATGGGCCGCCGCAGGGTGGACGCACAGCAAGCCCAGAAGGCTTGTGAAGCCGTGAGAGGTGGCATGTCCGTTAGGAAGGCTGCTAAGGTCTATGATATTGATCGGCTTTCGCTCAAACGGCGCCTCGATGGAGAGGTGGCCATGGATGCAAAAGTAGGTCCTGGGACTGTCATGAGTGAGGAGGAGGAAAATTCGATTGAAGATTGTCTGCTGTACGCTGGTCGTAACTGCCTAGCTGTGAGTCGGCTCCACCTGCTGGAAACCGTAAGACTGCTCTGCCTGGACCGCAAGACCCCGTGGGATCCAGAGAAGGGCCCGGGGAAGGATTGGCTAGCTGGCTTCCTCGAAAGGCACCCGCGGGTTAGGGAGCGCACCACTCGCATCTACGAGGCCAACAGAGTCACCGATGAGAGCGAACCTCGCATCGTAGAGTTCTACAGGAAGTGGGCAGCTCTCCTCGAGGACCTCAAGCCGGAGGCCGACCACGTGCACAACACGGATGAGACAGGTGAGATGTACCTGTAGACTAGTCTAGACTAGTGTGGTATCAACAGGAGCTGTATTAGGCGAGCTCCTGTGCAAAGATCTCGAAGGTAGCATGTCAATATCTGGCGGAGTTCTGCCGTCGGCCGGACTTGCGTGCGGCGTTTTGGTGTGTACACAGCAGTATCTACTCTAGGACCCGGTCTTCATTGCATGGTTTTTGTGCGTGGGTAAACCTTCGCATCTTGTATGTGCCTTTACGTTTCTCTCCCCCTGTTCTCCTCCTCTCTCGCGATTGATTTAGGTACCACTCCGCAAGGCAACAAGACCATGAAGGCCTACTGTCAGGCAGGGCAGAAGGTGGTCGAGTCGGTTCGGGCCAACTCGCGAGAGAACACCACCTTGGTCACCACCATCAGCGCTGATGGCTCCACGTGGGCGCCGACTATCATCTTCAAAGGGCAGCGACTCCAGCCTGACTGGTTTGCGGAGAAGAACGGGCCGCCGGACGCGAGGTACACTTGTACGGATTCTTCGTTCATGCAGGGTAACGTGTTCATCAAGTACCTTAAAGACTTCCACCAGCAGCTTTGCAAACGAGGCTTGATCGACGGAAAGCCGCACATCCTCCTGCTTGATGGACACGCATCGCACGTGAGCGTCGAGGTCATCCAACTGGCCATGGAACTCAACATCGTCCTCTTTCAGCTGCCGTCCCACACGTCGCACATCACCCAGCCCTTGGACGTCGTCGCCTTCGGAGCCTTCAAGAGGGAGGTGACTAAGGTGCTGTCAGACTACTACCGCGTGTCCGGCGGGTTGCTTCCACAGAAGCGTGACGTCCCCGGCGTTATCGCGGCGGCTTGGGGGGCGACTTTCACATCGGAGCGAAATAGATCATCCTTCGCCGGGGCGGGCCTGTGGCCTGTGAACATGGAGCGAGCGATGAGCCGGCTTCGGGGCACAGCAAAGAGGAACGAGAACCAGACCGGGCGCCCTCCCCTAAAAGACGTCCCCATCGCTGTAGGCAACGAGCAGCTCGAGCAGGACATCGGAGAGAGGGGCATGAGGCAGCTGAAGGCGGCTGGACATCTAACCACGGGACTCAGGGTGAGCACGGTGATGCTCGGCAGCGTCATCCGTCAGAGGAAGCGCGCCAAGAAAATGGCGACCTCGCGGGGCTCTTTGGGCCTTCCCGACGGCGGCAACATCACCGCGGAAGACTTCCTGGCAAAGGTTGCCGAGAAGGAGCGCGCAGACAAGGAGGAGAGTGACGCAAAAGCGGAGAGGGCCAGGGAGCGCGAAAGGAAGAGGGCAGAGAGGGCGGCGGCGGAGCTGGCACGGCAGGCGAACACGGGCGGTCGAGGACGCGGGCGAGGGCGGCAGGGAGGAGGGAGGGGGGGCGAGCGGGGCGGGGGAACGGGGGCGGGGACGGGAGGGCGCAATGTCAATGCCGGGCAGGGAGCAGGGCGAGGGGGGCGAGGAGAGCCAGCGGGGCGAGGGGGGCGAGGGGGGCGCGGCGGGCGAGGGGAGCCAGAGGGGCGAGGGGGGCGAGGGGGGCGCGGGAGAGGGGGGGGGCGTGAGGCGAGCGGACAAGGGAGGGGCCGCGGGGCCGCGGCGGGTGGACGCGGCCGAGGAGGGGGTGGAAGAGGGGCCTCACCTGGCCGGGGACGAGGAGTGGCTGGAGCAGAAGAAACGGCTTTGCCCGAACGCCAACCGGCACCCTCCGTGTCCCGGGTTGGACGACAACGGACGCCGACACCCATTGTTGACGTGTAGCCGCATCATGCTCCAAACTTCTGCAATTTTTACGTGGAGTCGATGCGTACCCTATTGCACAATGTTTGTTGCCGGTAAGGTAGTCAACGGTGGCTTCGAGCGTGCCAGTACCGTGGGGGGAGGGGGTGGCGGATTTTTCCCGAAACCCGGGGATGTCGGGTTTCCGTCCCCCGGTGTTGTCCCCGGGTGTCTTCCATTTTTTTTTTCGTTGCGCATGAGTGTTTCTCAATCATATTTGGACGTTCCCTCCAAAAGGCTGGTCGTGGAAATAAAACGTTGGCTTGATTTGTCGTTATGATCGGCGTGAATTCTTGCCCTACCGGTAAGCCGATTCGGCAAAATGTACCCGTATTAACCGTAGAGAACGTCGTGAGTTGTACTCCAAATGACGTCAAATTTCACGCGGATTCGGCTTGCACGCCATAAAATGTGATATGTTGTTCGTAGACTTGCTACGGTGACAAGAGAGCGTGCCAGTACGGTTGGGGGGGACGGGGGGGGGGTCGGCGGCTGGTTTTGCCCGAAACCCGGGGATATCGTCATTCCGTCCCCGGGTGGCCTCCAAACTTATTTATTTTTTTCGATTAATGCTTCTAACTCCTATTTGGGTGTTCCCCCAAAATTTCATGTCCTGGGGGTGTATGAAAAGCCCAGAACAGGCGATACAGCAGTAGTCGGTGCACGGCGCTGATTCGTATCATGGCGGCAAGCAAAACAACGAAAATACTCCAGTATACCAATTATTGAACAAGCATTATTTTTTGACCACAACTCCTTTCGGCATAATTTTTTTTTTCGAGGTCAGAAAATGACAGGATGAAGCCAACTATGCTTCAAAACTGTTGTTTGGATTCGTTTTTGACGGATTATCACGCCGTACAGGCAAACGGCGGCGGAAAACGGTCCCAAGCATCTGCGCCGAAAACCCGGGGATATCTCGTATTCATCCCCGGGAGCCTTTAAAAAAAAAAAACGTCGTTTTTCTTTGTGTTCATCGTATTGGACGATTGTGTGCAAAATCTTGGCTCTTGAAACGCATTTTAACCCGCGCAATCAGCACCTCGTAAAAGTGGTTCTTAATACCCTCCAACCGGATTCTGTGGTACTTCCAACTTCAACTTAGGCAAAATAGCTACAGCCTTAACTCGTTACCAATAACGTTTTTTTTTTTTTTTTCTTTGACAGGTAGTTGATCATGTTAGCTATCCTTCGGTACCTAGACATCATCCTATCTCGTTAAACTGACCAAGAACGAGCTCTTGGCGCGGGGGGTGGCTTAAGTGGTTCTTAATACCCGCCGCTACTCTAGCCCACAATAAGAATTCGAGGCTGGACCTGAAATTAGCGTTTCGTAACTGCGGGCGCCAACTGTAGTCTAATGTCTGCCTGCCCGGAGGGACCCTTTAAATTCTCTTGTCCCTCTGATCGTATTGTCGGACAAGGGTGTTCGTAGACCCTACTTTTCACGTCGGTGCGCTGCGCCCCTTCACCGAGAGAGGACCGGGATACACGGAACACTCCGGTGCGATTGATTGGTCAATGTCCGATGACACTCTCCCAACCTGTGGTGTGGTGTGGTGTGCGTAGGTGGGATACACACAACAGCACCCCGCTCAATGCGTAGCGGACCCATCCTCCTCATGTCCCTGCACCAAATGCTGGCCTTCATGTTAGGCCTCTCTCACGTTGCAGAGCATCCCGGTTTGCAAACGAACGGGTTTTGGGATCACCGGCGCTGCACTGCTGAAACGTCCGAGCTTGACATACAAGCTGGTTTACGCAAGAAACCCAAAATTTGTTCCCCCACTAAAAATGAATGCAAGCACTCGACACACTTTTTATACCATAGTGACCCCCACGCTTAGCCTAAGACAGCAGTGATATACTTCTAGATGGTTGGAATTTCCGAGAACACCTTCCTGCGGTGGTCAGGCGCAAAAAAAGTGTCTCAGCCAATCAGCTTCACGCTGTTCGAGAGTTAACAAATAAAAAAACCAATGCAACACGAACCTTCTTCGGCCGTAGTTCAACCCCAAATGACCTTCGAGCTCTAAAGAACCCACAACAAAAAAACCCACTCGTGAGAAGTTAGGTATCAATCTTGCGGACAAGTGTGCAAAATTTAGTGACCTATCTCCAAAAACCGAACGAAGGATTTGCGGGGAATAAATTTTGCTTTTCTTGCGTGAACCAGCTTGTTGTGCAGATAGGGCTTGCTGATATAGGGCTCGCGACGTGAAACAAGTGAGACCCTGGACCGTATCAAGCCGGTGAGGGGGGCGCAGCCCCACGCAAACACACACACGCATGCCGCCCCCTCACGGGGTCCCAGTTGATGGCATTTAGAAGTGTTTTGGTTTTCAACCCCGCACGAGACTAACGTTTTTTCATTGGTCAGCCGGTTAACGCGGTAGATGCCAATAATAAAAACACATCCACACATACCAACTACACAATCTTGGAAACTTGCTAAGCCTTTCCGTGCCAACAAATGTGTGTAGGCGGGGGCACTGGCATTACTCATGTGATCTACCGCTGCTGTCGGATGGTGTACAGTGCATGGAAGCAGCGAACCCTGGCTAGGGAGAGGACAACGTCAGCATTCATCGCAGCCCGCGTTACAGCAGGTCTGTTCAACCGGTCGGTAGTCCCTGCGATCAATTTGCCCAACTCAACCCAACTGCGACGTCTGCTATATTTCGCCCCGTCACCCCACCGCTCATCTTGCCTCCCTGCACTACAATACCTGTTGTTAAAAAAGCTCTCCAGGTCCAAGAAAACATTGGCGCTACATTTGGTGGTGGTAGAGCATGAGTGCTGTCTATATACGAACCGAAACTTGGCGGGAAAAAAAGCGTTGACAAATACGTACCAAAATAAAAAAGTTTCTCTTATTTTTTCTCTCGCAGAACACAAGTAGAAACAAATTGTGGCAAGACATATTCTGGTGCAAAACAAGACTCACCACAACAAGCAAAAAAAAAGCATTATCATACATCATCAACACTGGACGAACGCTATCGCTCATTTATCATTCTCAACAACATCTCCGCGCCGGCACGCTGGGACAAGTGTTGTCACAATGGATGCGGCCCACGAGTCTACCCTGACTCCTTGCGGATACCCCCCCCCCCTGCCACTTCCCGCCAAGCCCCCTCCCTCGTCGCAGAGGGCTCTCGCCGCCTCCGCTCAACGCAGCAAAGAGGATTCTCCGTCCCCTAGTCGCTTCGTCGAAAGAGCACTCCCCCCTCCTATGGCTGCACCATCCTATCTCCGCGGTGTGGCGCTACGCCGTAACGATGCTACCGTCAGCAGCAGCTGCTCTTGTCGGCGGGGGGGGCTACGTTGTTGTAGTTGAGCGATGCAGCGGGCCCGAGCTTGATGCCGTGAGCCTTTGGGGTTTCGAAAGAGGGAAAAGGAAAAGGAAAAGGGTGTTCCCACAAAAGGAAGGGCGAACAAAGGAGAGTTAGGGGTCGGGGCGGGGGGGATTGCACTCATCAGTAGAGTGCGTGGGCGCATGCGTACACATGAAATACCGCAGACATGAAATCCCGTAGACCCTTCGCACTTCGCACTTCGCACACCTGACCAGTTGAGATAGGGTCGCCAAGGACCCGAATTCGCCAATTTTTACGGAACACGCGTTGGAGTCGGGGAATGCATCCACGCAATCGTCGCAAGTGTGTGCGGGCGGGGGGGCACGGAGGGAATGACAAATCAAGGCGACAGCGACAGCGACAGCGACAGCGACAGCGACTGCAAACGCAGTAGCAGCGGAAGCAGCAGCAGCAGCAGGAAAAAAGAACACCGTACAACGCCAACGCCAGCGATGAAGACAAAAGAGACGAAAGCAAAAAACAAGGCCAATAGGACACTACGGCCACCACCACCGGCAACAACAACCACGACCACCTTCAAACCTCCTCCGAGAGCGCACCTCGTTTGTCGGATCGTAGACGCCGGAGAGGATGTTGTCGTAGATCTTGGCCGCCGTCTTGATGAACGCCGTCTCCACGTTCGTGGCCATCTTGGCGCTCGTCTCTAAGAAAATCAGACCGTTCTCTTCCGCAAACTGAGCAAAGAACGACAAAGAACAAACACGGAGGACGAACCGGGGNGGGGGGGGGGGGGGGGGGGGGGGGGGGGGGGGGGGGGGGGGGGGGGGGGCTCCGCTCAGTCGTCCGAGGAGCAAACAACAAGTAGAAATACATTTTTCGAGTTGTAGTTAAGGTATCATTTTATCGTATCTCATCTCATCTCCCGGGTATCATCCTCCCCACCTTTCCACCATCAACCATCAACCATAAACACAAACCTCAACAGAAGCGAGGGACGTAAGACTCAAGCGCCAGGGATGGCCCTGCAGCCTCTCACTCACCCATACCCCAAAGCCCTGAGGCCCCCCGCAGAACATATATAGATCGAGTATACCGAACACGCCCCCGCACAACACAGTTGGCCTACAAGGTATGGAGGTATGGGAGTTGCAGAACCAAGATGCGGGCTATCCCGCGTCGTTTCAACACTCTCGGGGTCTAGTATTGAGTGCATTCCGTTACAGCCTCTCGCCTGCTGTCAATCGTCAAAACCTCACATTTCACGAGTGACAAACCCCACCATGTGAAAACCCAAAAAACACCGCAGCGTTCCATCCATCACACCAACCTAATCCAACACACGTCAGTGCTAGTCAAACAAACACTGTTCCACTACACCAAACCAAACACCACAACCCCAAGAACACGACCAAGTAACACCGTACCTGCTCGCCGTCCTTTAGTAGTTGCCGCTGGCAAACCAAACGCCACAGCGGCAAAAACGCGAGCGAGCCACAGCATACCAGCTCGCTCTCATTGGGCGTTACCGCCCTCCGGCTGGTCCGTTTGTCACACCGTGCCGCGGACAACCCGCTGAACAAAACAAGGCAGCGTTCCATCACACCAAACCAAACACCACAGCGACAAAAACACGAGCGGGCGACAGCGTACCTGCTCGCCCTCCTTGGTTGTTACCGCCCTCCGGCTGGTCAAGTCAGACTTGTTCCCGATCAACATGATCACCTAGCAGCGATCCGGATCAGACAGTCGAGCCAGCAGCAGCCAACACCCGTCCCAGAATACGCGCGTTCCGTCCCGTTCCGTTCCGTCGCGTCCGTCCATTCGTCCGACAAGTGCGATCGATTCCCATGTGTCGGTTGGTTGTCGAGTCCGTTCATATCGATCCGACCATCAGCAGATATTTCGCGGGCGGTTCGATTAATTCCACCGCCCGTTTCGGTTCCCATTGCGCCGATCCGTCCATCATCCGTAAGTGCCGATACGCACGGAAGACGCACGGCGCCCCACCGATCCGATTGGCCCATTCCATCGTTCCAAAGGTTCGTTCGTTGGATCCATCCGCAGAGTGGTTCATCATCCACCGCCAGGCGCACACCACCCAACCACAGCAGTGGCAGACGAACACGTCAGCCGTTGCAATGGTTGGGCCCATCAATCGAACAGCCCGCCCGTTCGTCGGGGGTTTCCACACCAAACAGGCCGTTTTTCCCGAAAGATTTTTTCGTCACGCCGGGAAGAACATGGGGGGCGTTTCGGGGCAGCAACGGAGCCGCGGGCACCCGTCACCACCAAGAAGCATCCAGCACCATCACCATTACCAGCGATAGCAGCACCAAAAGGACCAGAGCGGCACCACCACCAGCGATAGCAGCACCAAAAGGACCAGAGCGGCACCACCACCAGCGATAGCATTACCAAAAGGACCAGAGCGTCACCAGCACCAGCGACAGCATCACCAAAAGGACCAGAGCGGCACCAGCACCAGCGATAGCATCACCAAAACGACAAGAGCGGCACCAGCACCAGCACCAGCACCATCACCAGCAATAGCATCACAAGACAGCGACAGGGCAAGGAGGGCGGGAGGGGCAGAGCGGGGTTGCCCGGTGGCGCGGACGACAACAAGGCAAGAGCAAGAAAAAACAAAACGAAAAAACAACGAAGGAACGTCAGGACGTACGTAGCGCAAAGTGTGTGGTGACAGCGTCGCGACAAATAATCGATCGCGGCACACGCGTACGGCAGATCGGTACAAACACCTGACGCTTTCCAGGCACATCCGCGAACACCCTAGGGCGTGGTTGATTTTTCGTTCAGATTTTGGGATAAAATGTAATGGGGGGCTTGCGTTTGTATGATCGTCTTCGTCGTGTAGCGCTCCAAATCATGCCTACATATTAGGATGTGAGTATATAGGGGGCTTGTACTTGCATGCGGACCCTCTCCGTCCGGTAGCGCTCCACAAAATCCCCCCCCCCCCCCCCCCCC